>JAAIIK010000093.1:830878-848648 GCA_014706435.1 Silurus glanis
AAACAGACAGAAACTACAAACTTAACAGAACAAATAGTGACTCAGGGGGGCATTTATTTATTTTGCTTTAATGGCTTGGCTCCAATTGTTTCTAACCTCATGGGTGTGGTCTCTTCCCAGACAAATACGCCCCTGGCTGAAGGGGACGAGGGCTCACTGGATGAAAATTGGTGTTCCAAATCATAGCCTATGACCTTCACAATCACCAGATCTTGACAGGATTTTATATTGAATGGATATTTTTAATCGATATCACGTTCGATCACCACCACTGGTTTATTTCCTTGCATCTGTTGCCTGGCTGTATCTTCAGGCAGCTCCTTGGATGTGCAACATTTCTTATAAAAAAGGCAGTTCTGCCATTCATTATGTATCTACCCTGTGAGTTTTAGCAGACTTGAGTGCAGCATTGCAAAAAGTGGAAAAAGTGATCAAATATTTTACTCAAGTGAAAGTACTGTTACTTTAAGGAAATTTGACTTTTATTTGACTTGACTTGAATTTTGATTTTAAGCTCATTTCAAATTTACACGGAGTGAAATGTACTGAGTTACTTTATTTAACAGTGGGGGAAGGGGGGGGGGGGGTTCCAGTTTAGTACAAAAAGTACAAGGGATTTTAAATCTAATACATTTCACTGTTTTGAAATAAACACCTTTACAAATGAAAGTGCCATAACAACATAAAAAAACACTACAGTCTATGACTCGAATCTAATGTGAGTTGTGCTATTTCGCAGCAAAAAATTATTTCCCCGGTTTTAATGTCATTTTTGATGAAAGAAATCACAAACGCATATTCAAAATTTACAGTGAAAATTGATCTGTCTTGTCCATCTCCATCTTTCTTTCCTGTAATTTTAATGCATTTTTTTTTCGACGTTCTATCAATCGGTGTAGTAGCTTCTGTTGCACGGTCATTTTCCCCCTTGCATTATTTATTTATTTACTCAGTAAAGGATATGGTTTAACTTGTAGTTAAGTACAATACTTCAAGCAAAACATACTTAAGTAAAAGTAAAATTAATAATAGGTCATGCTACACTGGTTCCAATATCAAGTGGGCCAGTGAAAAAAACAAACAAACAAATAAATAAAAATTTTTAAAAGTCAATTGGGGACAGATTATACCTGTCGATAACTCAAAAAATATGTTTATTTATCTGATGAAATAGACATGCATCAGGATAATTAAATCATATCAAGTTCATATCAAGTTCATATTACGAGAGTAGCTCATAATAGGGTAGGTGGGGGGTGGGAATCATTTGCAAACGCATTTACAGCATATTTACTTGTAAATGTTAGCAGTGCATACGTATTTACCTCTTCATTTTTTCGGAAAGTGGCGCATTTTTGTTAGCAGTTTAGGTTTTGTCCTAGTTTGTCCCTAGTGGATTATTAAAAACGAGCTCTTCATTTTATTTTAAATCTTTCAATTCAATGACAGGGAACAAGATTGATTTTGGAGTGAACACATTCATAAATTAATTTGTAAGGGTTTAAAGTTTTACTGGATGGGAATAGTCCATAAGAGGGACACGAATGAAGAAAAAACTAAACAATATAGTTTGAAGAAACTATTAAAAAATACAAATCCTAAAAGTTGGGATTGTGTACATTCATCCATCCTTTTTTTGCTAGAAAGCACTTAAATTCTTTTGGAAAGTGACACATTTAGTCAGTGGTAGAGGCCTGGTTCTAGTTTGCCCTCTAGTGGAATAACAAAGACTAGTTCTTAATTTTTAGACTTTTCATTCAATTACAGTAAATACCAGGGGTCTCCAATCTTTTCCAGAAAGGGCCAGTGTGGGTGCAGGTTTTTATTCCAACCAAGCAAGTCCACACCAAATTCTACCTGTTCAAATCTAATGATCTTCATTTTCAATGACTATCAGGTGTGACAATTGATTGGTTGGAATGAAAACCTGCACCCACACTGGCCCTTTCTGGAAAAGATTGGAGACCCCTGGTAAATACGATTGATTTGACTCGCTTTGGTGGCCTAAAGGTTTTATAAAACCTTTTAGTTTTATCTACAAAAGTACTTCACAGAAGCTAAAACATTTAATTATCCAATGAAATGAAGTGAGAAATCAGTGGTTGAGATGTTGGACTTTAGTTTAGAAGATTGCGAGTTCAAATCCCAGCACTACCAGTCTGCCACTGCTGGGCCCTTCGAGAAAGGCTCTTAACCCTACACTGCTCATTACATAAATGAGATGTATGCTGCATATGAATAGTATTGTCTGTTAAAAGTAGGAAACACCTAGTCTTCTATGTTTTTTGAGAGTCACATGCATGTTCCTTTCATTTATATGCAATAAACTGGGTAATTTAATAGTATGAAGATTTACATTTACATTACATTTGCGGCATTTAGCAGACGCCCTTATCCAGAGCGACGTACAAAAGTGCTTTGAGTCTCTAGTAATGAATAAATCTACACTGGTACGCAAGATTACAAACTTAATATAAATATAACCCTTGAATTCTACAAGCATGGAATGCTAATTTAAGTATTTCAGGAAGAGGTATGTCTTCAGTCGTCGCTTGAAGATAGTCAGGGACTCTGCTGTACGGACATCTAGGGGAAGTTCATTCCACCACCTCGGTGCCAGAACAGAGAAGAGCCTTGAAGTGTACTTACCTCTCATTCTGAGAGAAGGAGGTACCAGTCGAGCAGTGCTGGAGGATCTCAGACAGCGTGGTGCAGTGCGAGATGTGATGAGGTCACTGAGGAAAGATGGTGCTGGTCCATTTTTGGCCTTGTAGGCAAGCATCAGTGTTTTGAATCTGATACGTGCAGCTACTGGAAGCCAGTGAAGGGAGCGCAGCAGTGGGGTGGTGTGGGAGAACTTGGGCTGATTGAACACAAGCCATGCAGCTGCGTTTTGGATCATTTGCAGTGGACGAATAGCGTTCAGGGGAAGACCTGCCAGCAGAGAGTTGCAGTAGTCAAGTCTTGAAATGACAAGAGACTGAACAAGCACCTGGGCAGCCTGTATGGACAGAAATGGTTGAATCCTTCGGATGTTATAGAGAAGAAATCGACAAGAACGAGCAACATTAGCGACATGTGGGAAGAAGGACAGTTCATTGTCCATAGTTACCCCAAGGTTACGAGCAGTGGCTGAAGGGGAGAGCAGAGAGTCATGAAGTGTTATTTGGAGATCTTGACCTGGAGATGAATCACCTGGGATGACCAGCAGTTCTGTTTTGCTGGGGTTGAGTTTTAATTGGTGAGCACTCATCCGTGAAGATATGTCTGTCAAGCATGCTGATATCCGAGCGGAAGCTGTGGTATCTGATGGAGGGAAAGAAAAGATTAGTTGTGTGTCATCTGCATAGCAGTGATAAGAAAACCCATGTGAGGATATAACTTCACCAATGGAGTGGGTATAGAGGGAGAAAAGGAGGGGACCAAGTACCGAGCCTTGTGGGACACCAGTGGTGAGTCTGCACGGGGCAGATGTGGATCCCCTCCATGTTACCTGGTATGAGCAACCTTCCAGGTAGGAAGCAAACCATTCCCATGCTGTTCCGCAGATACCGAGGCTCTTGAGGGTTGACAAAAGTGTGTTGTGGTTGACTGTGTCAAATGCTGCTGAAAGGTCCAGGAAGATAAGTACAGATGACAGCTTGGCTGACCGAGCAGCATGCAGTTTCTCAGAAACAGCCAAAAGTGCCGTCTCTGTGGAATGTGCTGCTTTGAACCCAGACTGGTTAGGATCATGGAGGTTGTTCTGTGAGAGATAGACAGACAGTTGGTTAAAAACAGTGTGTTCCAGAGATTTAGAAAGAAAGGAGAGAAGTGATACCGGTCTGTAGTTGTTGATGTCTGATGGATCCAAAGCAGGTTTCTTCAAGATGGGAATGACCCTTGCTTGCTTGAAGGTAGTTGGTACATAGCCAGATGTTAATGACCCATCTGGCTATGTACCAACTATGTACCAACTGTGTACCAACTATGTACCAACAAAGATTTACTTTGAACAAACAAAAATATAAATGTACTGATGTTCGACTTTATTTTTATTGAAAAATCCTCATACCTGTATATCACAAATAACAGCTTTACACACTCTCGGCATCCAGACAATTAGTTTATCCAAACATTCAGCTAAAATACTTCGCCTTGACTCTTGTGACACTTGCCAAAGTTTTTCTTCACTAGTTGGAAATTTCTTTTTGACCTTGTGATCCAGTTCATCTCAGCGCAGTTCATTAGGATTTAGGTGCGCTGACTGGGCAGGTCATTCCATGATAGATAACACTCCAGTCCACTGTTTGCTCTTGTAATAACACTTACAGAGTTTAGACGTACGCTTCGGCTCATTGTCTACTTGCATGGTGAAGTCGATTCCAATAAACCGCAGTCCAGATGGAACTGCATGGAGTTGAAGTATGAAATGGGAGCCATGTTGATTCAGTTTTCCTTTTGCTTGGAATAAGTCTCCAACATTCCCTGCTCCAAAACAACCCCAAACCATTAAGCTATCACCTCCATGTTTGACTATGGTGGTGTGGCAGTCTGCTAACATCTTTTCTCCTGTTCTTCTGTTAGAGACAAAAATGTCCAATTTGGACTCCACAGAACTTTTTTTTTCCAGTCAATTACTGTTCAATTCGTGTATGGTTTTGCCTTTTTACATTTTTGTTGCGTAGAAACAAAAGGAACATGCGTCTGTCTCAAAGTATACCCAAACTTTTCCCAGGCTCTGTATAATGGAGTTATAAGCATTGCGGATGGTTTCAAAATGAGATGAGAACCTTTGAACGATGCAGTTATTCAAACAGACAGCTTATTCATTTCCAGACAGACTATGGAGCAAATCGATCATTAGACTTCCGATCAGCTGTGTATATTTCATTCAATAGTTGTTTTCCAACTTTGAGCGATCGTGTAATATCAGCTTTTCTATTCTACCCATCACAATCATTTATAAAACATTAAATCATGTTTGTTTTCATAAACACAAGATTGCTATGAGTTATGAGGATGAAAGCATTTGTGGCTTTTCCTTACCTGCCAAACTCACAAACACACAAATACACTGACGTTTATCTTCAAGTCGTGATCAAAGAACATCGGTGAAGAAAATACAAAGTTTATTTCTTTTTTAATCAAATCAAGCTACTGGCTGTCTGACAGGGAAAAAAATGACGACAACAAATGTAAAACTAGATTAGACTTGGTATGTCATTTGTAATGTAGATTTTTTAACACTATATCACAACAAAACTGTGGTTTGAGAATAACACTGTGCCACTTTAACCGATATTCACTCACACTCTCTTCTCACATGTGTTGAAATATTTCATCTTGAACTATAACGGTTTCATCTAAGGTTCTCTTCATTGAAACATTCAATGCATTAACATAACATAAAATGTTAACAAAGAACTTTAACATGTATATACTTTAAGTAGCAATAAAAATGTATTCAATGTTTTAAGTGATAATGAATAAGCTGAATGATCAACACCAACATGAGAGATGTGAGTGAATAGAATTAAGACCAAAATTATCAGCAAGAACAATACATTAATGACCATTGTTATTAACTGCTGGAATTCAGATCTAAAGCTGGAAAAATAGCAATATTTGTATATACAAATTATAATAAAATTTCAAGTCAAAACCAGCCCAGTATCAACTATGATTAACCTCAAACTATTTGCATTTTGGAATTCAATTGATGTCCTTTTATATGGAATTCTTTTCAATTATACACTGAAAAAAAATCACTTGTTGCTTGTTGATGTTAAATAATACACTAGGCTTAATGGTAGGTAAATAAAAGAATGTTAATATAAAACATAAGCACGAATAGTCCTGCAATTCAAACCCAGAGTTCTCATATTGGGCATGTGAAATGAAAAAGTCTGAAGCTGAAGTTCAAGAGCTCATTTACAGCACAGTTAAAAGAAAAACACAAACGCTTAATTTTGTATTTTTTTCATGATTTGTTTTTCCATTAATCCATGGATTTCACTTATAGATCTAAACACATTGCTTGTAATTAGTGTCTAACACGAATAAAAGATTAATTTGATGCCTGGGCAAAAGTTTAATACATATGCAGAACATAAAGTAAAAAAAACAACAACAATCTGCTCGCTCACTGAATACATATTAATTAGAACTTCTAAAAAAAAAAAGAAAAAGCTTGTATTCAGTTGTATAGGTATCTTGTAGAAATTCCAATATTGTACATGAAATATTGTTTCCAGATAAAAAACAAGACAAAGGTTTGGGACAAATGTTTTCCATTTATAGATTTTGAATCTGTAGGTCGTACTCAGTACTTGAGTAAAAAAATACTAAACATTACACGAAAACTCATTTGCTTTTGAGAAAAAATATAAAAGTTTTAATGTTTGAAAGGACTTAAGTCTTAAAAGTGAAAGCTGTGATCTATGAGAATTCTCTGTGCATAATGGATAATGTTTAGTGTTTCATTCTCTTGCACCTTTATTATTTATATATATATATATATATATATATATATATATATATATATATATATACACTATATATAGTTATTTCTATAGTTACAGACACACAGTAAGAAAACCTTTACTTCACACACACTCCAGAACCAGAACTATGGGGTTACGCTTTCACTCTTGCCACAGAATTCCATAACACTATTTATATATTTACTTCAGTATAGTTTGAAATGGCCTGTTTTTTAGATTTAGTGGAATAAAAACTCAGACATTGCACATTATAATGGATAAAGTCAAAGTTTACCCAAAATTGAAAAACTCTGAAAAAATGCAGATTTACATACAATAGAAAACAAGAACAGTAAGTAAAAATTGTCTTTCCTGTCAACCACTGGAAAATGTTGATATTTATTTAACAATTCAGAAAACATATCAACAGTTTATACAACAATTTGTTTCACTCAATTTTTTTGGCTGAAATTCTAGACATAATATCCTGGTTTTACCAAATCTGCATAACTACATTGATCTCAGTTTACTAATTAAAAGCATCAGTCATGTTAAACATAAAAATAAGAATTACAAAAGTTCAAACAATATTAGAAATGTTCCAATTTTTTTTAGCAAGCTTCGCTCAGATTTTAAATTGGAAGTGTCTGAGTTCATATATAATTACTATTATAAATGTTAATTATAACTTCTAATGAATTTATTGTAAAATATTAATATTATGAAGTCAATAGCACAAAAAATTTATTTATGTTTTGTATTAAAAGTTTAGATGAGGTATGGGAAAACTTCATCCTGCAGCAGTTTCAATAGTTCACTGAGGTGAAAAATACATAATAAATAATATTCCCATACATTTAATGATCATTGCTGTAATTAAAAAATCAGACAGCACTTTATTAGATGGTAAATCAGAATGTTATTGTCTGTTAAATACCGTTTATAGGGAAAGTTGTACTGTATAATACTGTACATTATATGGACAAAAGTTTGTGGACATTTTATGATTCTTAATATAATATTTAGTTTAATTTATTTGCTGTTATAATACTCTCCAGTATTCTGGGAAGATATTCCACTAAATTTTGGAGTGTGCTTGTGGAGATTTCTGTTCAATCAACAACAAAGCCTGGGGAGCAGTCAGCGTTCCAATTCTTCCTAATGGCTTTCAATACGGTTTCACCACTGCAACCCTCATTGTCATGCTGGAACAGATTAGGGTCTCTTAATTCAAGTAAAAGGAATATAAACTGTATAACTGTTTTATAAATCTAACAGGACAAGCAAAATCAGACAAGTTATCACAAATAGCTTCACCTATATGAAGATCGACAAAGTTTGAATTTTTATTCATGATATTTCTAATGCAACATTTACTGTACACTCTCGTATTCTACTCCCTAAACATCTATGGTCTTTGAAATCTAAAACCCCATGGAATAAATGTTATGTTTTTGCAATGAATTGCCCTATTTTAAAAATAACCTGTTTTCACCTTCAGCTTTTAGAAACACTTAGTTTTTACTTTATCAAAGGGTTTTGTCCAAAACCTTCTGCTTTTCTGGAAACTTGAACCCTGAACTGTAGTAACATTAAGAAACTAAAATTTGTCCAAAACCGTCCATCTTAAAATTTGTATATTGTACAAGAGCAAAAATGTCAAAAATCTAAGTACAGACCATGATGAAAATCTGCTGAACGGGTTTGAAAGTTTAATAAGCGGTTGTATGTTTTAGGAAGAAGTAGAAAAAGCTGTAGAAAAACATTCCCTTCTGCTACTGTATAGACAAGATCATTCTGATATTGTTGTCTACACAGATGTGTTTACAGATGTATAAAATGCTTAAAGATGACGAGAAGAAAAAAGCTGATGGTTAATAAACAGTAAGACTGAGACTTTGATAAAGTTATTATTAGAAATTAGCAGCATGTTACTCCTTCTGTGTGTCTTGATCATCAGGGAAAGTCTCCTCTTCCTCCTGCGAAGCCAAAGTAAATCCTGCTTCACCTTTCTCCATCGGTCCTGTAAGGAGAACATGAGATTTGGAGGAATCTTTATTTTCTGGTACAAGACTTGCTTGATACTAAGCTGCATCACAGGACAGGGTTAAACTACTCAAAATATCCGACCTCTCCCACATTCACAATATCTAGACATCCATTAATCCTTTCTGCCATTCTGATTGACAGGAGTGTGAGATTAAGCCCCACCAACCTAGAAAGTTTTTTTCTCTTGACATGACTTTTTTTATATATATTGTTTTTTTTTAAATCAGATGTTTATTTAGCCCATTTGAAAAAAAAATTGGCTGTGAGGATGCCGATGGTAACTGACTTTTTTGAATGTTGTACAAAAAATAAACGTAAGATGCCTCTGTTAATATATAAAAATAAAAATAAAAACTGATCTGCAAGAATAAAACATCAGAGCATGTGATTTTAAAAAGTTCAGCTTCAGGGTGGAATTATTTTCTTTCACAAAAACACATAATTTGCCTTCATTTCAATTCCCTAGGAAATGGAAAGAAAAAACTGCACAAAAATACAGAAAAAAAATGCATGGAAAATCCAGGGTCTTTTTATGAGGTTGATATTGCAGGCAGTGCAGCTGTGGCTGCAGTGAAAGGAAACTTGCTAAATTGTGTTTATTTTATTTCTTGCTTTAGTGTCGGTTTTAATTCTCACTTTATTAGATATCTGTCTGTGATTCAGGGCTCCGTTACACTGCGTTTCTGTATAATATAATTTATAGTTTGTATAGCTGTTGTATTGAGAGGTGGATTGATTCAGGCAGGACACCACTGATAGGTGTGAATTGCATGGCCCACCATACACCATACATACAACATAGCACCAAGGACACAGAGCTTTAACGCAAAGTCTATGAGAGGATCTATATTGATCTACAGTGACTCCTTATGATCAAGTTTCTATTTACATTTAACATTTACAATTACATTAATGAAATACAGTGTTGGGCAGTAACGCAGTTACTTTTGACAGTAACTAATACTGTAACGCATTACTTTTTAAATAAAGTAACTCCGTTACCGTATAGTGCGGTGTCCGTTACTTTTTTAAATGAATGAATTTTGGCTGAAGTGTAGCCTACAGTCTAATCTGTTTACAGCAGAGACGCATTGTAGGATTGGAGGATGAACCACTATAAACATGAAGAAGACGCACTGTGGGCGTTTCCGTTTATTCAGGTCTGTGCGGCAGTAATGGCGAGTCGAGGCGAGAGCAAGACGAGTTTCTCTAAGTGGAAATATGCTCATTATTTCACTTTAGTTGAGTATAAAGACAAAAACTTTTTAGTCAAATGTAAGCTGTGTCTTTCTGGTTCGAAGGTCGTGTCTACTGCGATAAACAGCAACTCCAATCTGTCGAAGCTCCTCCAGAAACTCCATGCCTCGATGAAGCTAGACGCTAACCCGGTGTTCTGTTCTACATTGTTGATAGTTTTTATACTTAAGCTGTGAAAGGAACATTTTTAAGAGCTCAACACAACAGCTTTTATGATGCAGAAGCCACTTTAGTTTTTGATTCTGAATATATTATTCAGCTTGTTTTGTTATTTATTTCAGAAATCCTTGTGATATATTCAGTTACGTTTTGAATGAAGTAACGAGTAACTGTAACTAGTTACTATTTCTTAGTAACTAGCACAACACTGATGAAATATATGATGCATACAAGATACTAAATAATCTTAAATATGGCAGTTTTAGATTTTAAATGACCAATTTCTTTACTGAATATCTTACCTATATAATAGCTAATATATGATATGATAAAAGATGGAGAAAAGAGTTCATCAGGCATCAGGCTTTATAACAGGTAGCATTTTTCCTGGCGTTGTATCGGCAATGAGTGGCAATACATAAACATGTATTTGTGTGTGTTTGTATATTCATACCTGTGGTGCTTGGATGGTCTACTGCATCTCTGTCCGTCGGCTCCTCGGACAGCGTGTCCAGCTGGGAATTAGTAATTTTGGGAAGATGGGGGCTCTCCTCCTGACTGGATCTCTGTTTGTTGGAGTGATCTTTACCTGCAGGAAAGCACACAAATAGGGTAAAACTTAAAACACACACCAGCTGGCCCATCAAGGCCTATTCAGAACCTCAGGATTAACCTTGCAGAAACATCCTTAAACTACATTAACATTAACAACTTACTGTGAGATCATTATCACTGTGTTAACAGTGTATTTGTGTCTGTGCTGGATGTGAATTTTAATATACAAAAAAAAAAAAAAAAAAATGTGTGTAGTGGCTTATGAAGAAGAAACACACAAAAGCACCAATCCAAGCATTTTCCAATTCAATTGAAAAAAATCACCTTTATTTCTTCATTCCAATTTTATTTTTCGAACCCCCCGGGTACATAAATAAATGAAAATCCTACCCCTGGACAAAAACATTTTTTCTTATCTGCTAAAAAATAAGCCAACATTTCTTTTTTCCATATACTGAAAAAAAAAAAACACCTAAACAGGAATGTACAAACCTCCTGACTGGAATTCTAGGTGCAGTTTTCTATGGTAAATGTGTTCAGCCAATTACAAACATCAAGTTATTACCAGACTTTTATTTACTGGTTTTAATGACAAAAATTTAGCAACATTAGTAAAGCTTGAACGGATTGCCAGATACGGGAACTTATCGTATCAGTGGCTACAGTTTTAGTAGTACAAATACTGTATTTGGACAAAAGTATTTAGACACCTGATTTTATAGCTACTTATGTTTTTTCTGCAAATTACAAATTTTCCTTCACTTGAACTACAAAACGTAAACCTTTTGCAGTATGACAATGCCTCATGTGCAGAAAAACACAGCTCTATGAAGATATTGTTTACATAGGCTGGAGTGGAAGATTTTGATTGGCCTGCTATTGACCTCATCTTTATTGAACATCTACATCAGTACCTGACTTTACAAACATCCTTGTTGCTGAATGAGCACAAATCTTCAGAACCACACAACAAAATCTAGTGGAACATCTTCCCAGAAGAGATTACTTTAACAGTAAACGGGGACTTAATGGAGAAAGATATGCTCAAAAAGTACATACAAATGTTATGGTTGGGTGTCCACAAACTTTTGTCCAAAGAGAGTAGTTATTTACTTATTTATGTAATTAAAACCTATAGTCAGATTTTCAAGCTTGTTTGTGAATGGCTGACCAAATGTTCCCAAACTCTTTACTGAATCAGGGACATTGCTCCCTCTGTATTATTAAGATGTGTGATGATGATGATGATGATGATGATGATGATGATATACCGGCATGACAATATGCAGACAGAATGCATTGTGAAATCTTTATATCAGAGTAGATAATGTCACAGAACTTGTTATTCCCTGAAAAATCCGTTAATATGTAACCATGACGTTTATTTGCCTTCGTTATTGTATTGTGAGCTTGTCGATATTTTTTTTCCACTGTTATTGCAAATGACTGCGAATATGATGAATTATACAAATTCATGTGTTGTGCAATGCTGAATTCAAGAACGAGCATATGGAGAAAAAAGACAGAGAACCTTTCTCGAGGTATCGACATGAGTGTTGGTAAAAGAACAGTGTACGTATGTATACAGAAGGAGAAGTGTAGAAATAAATTCTGAAGAATTGTATACAACAGCTACAAGGAAGAAGATACACAGCTCAGGCCATTTGGGTGACGGATACGGTTATCGCGAGACAGACGAAGGACTGGACGCGCTTTTCTGTCGGCACGCTGATGACGTCTCTGAAGATTCCCCTGCAGGACCATACCAAAAATTTTGACAAAGGAACCAAAAATATATGATTAAAAAAAAATAATAATAGTAATGTCAAATTAAAGTAAGGGGAAAAGGGAGAGAAAAAGAGACAGAAAAAAGACTCATCAGAAAGGTTAAAGCTTCTAATATCAGTTACCAGCATGTGTATAGCAATACTGAGGTCTATCCATTCACAACAAATTTGAAATAAAACTAAAAGCTGCATGATCCTGACACTATCATGAACTGGTTTGTAGAGATTTGCTGAAATGATATATCTGGGTAGAAAATGTTACCATTCTTCAATCAAAAGTTTATATAGTGGGTTTATATAGTTTAATAGTATTTAGAGTATAGTATATCATTGGTTTTTTTTGGTAAAAAAAAAAAAAACTGGAAGCAATTGGCACCAATTTAATAAAAAAAATTAAAAAAGACCAAATTTTAAGTTTATATTCATTAATTATTTTCATTAATTTCATTTATTAATTAAGAGGCTATATTTCCTTTCCTTTTTTTCTCTGAGACTGATGTTTATTTTTTCCCCCATTTCTGCTCAGTTTTGATCTCCACTTGCTCTCCACTTACCCCCTGCCTCACTGCTCCCTGCCTGTTCATCACAACTGACATAAGACTCTGAGGAGCTGTGGTTGGCCCACTGGCCTGGGACACGGTTAGGCTCCTGTGCTGCAATTGGACTGGGCGTGTCTGGGCTGTCAGAGAGCCCTGCCTCCATCTGCTCATGTCTTTGAAAGTGCTGCTCCACCACCAACTGCAGTTCTGCGCTCGATACACACACACACACACACATATATATATACACATACACACACATACACATATATACAGTATATGTGTACACACACACATTCCTGTATTATGTTTCTACTTTTTCTACTTTTTGTTTTTTTTTTACATATTTGCAAATCTTATCTTATCTTATCTTATCTTATCTTATCTTATCTTATCTTATCTTATCTTATCTTATCTTATTTGTACAACATAGTGCCATGGACAAAGAGCTTGAACCCATCTGTATGGACTTATAACCAAGTTTCCTGCTCTGCACAGTTAAATATTTATTCATTAAATAGAATTTGCATACAACAAACAAAAGTATTTTTTATTACAGTATATCTATACTGTTTATCTAACTGTATATAATATTTAATAGCTAGCACATAATATGGCAAAAGGTAAAGAAGGTGGTCTAAAAAGCAGACTCCATCAGGCGTCAGGATTTAGACAAAGGCGGCATTTTTCCTGGCTACGTATCAGCACGGAGCTATAATACACTGACGTTCGATACTGCTCTCATGCTGGAGGCCTGCAGGGCTTCCTTTTTTTCTGATGAAGAGACAGAAAAATGAAAACTGATAGCTGAATATTCTGTGAGGTTTCATCACTGCATACATACTACTATTCAATAAATATCTAAAAAGAAAATTCCACATTTTGAAGTGTTACTAGCTGGAAATGAAATGGATTAATTCTGATTGCATATACTTAATAACTTAAAATAAAAAAATTAAAAACACTTCTGATTGCAAAAGTGTTAACCCTGGATGGTAAGAATTTCTCTAAATTAGTTTTAGCACTTTAGAACTATAATTTCTCTTCAAAAGTCATAGAATATATAGTAGATGGTTGAATATACTAAAAAGGTCACATAAAATATCTTAATATGTGAAACAGACCAGTTCGTGGAGGAACCCAAAGTCGATAAGTAAACATATTTAATAAATAACGTCATGAAAACCAGTGAGCTTTAAACAGGTCTGAGATAGCATCCATATTATAAAGCACCATTACTACAAAAGAGAAAGAATATAGCACAAGCATGACTACATAGATCTGTCCACCACAAGTCGC
This sequence comes from Silurus glanis, assembly GCA_014706435.1. Lineage (NCBI taxonomy): Eukaryota > Metazoa > Chordata > Actinopteri > Siluriformes > Siluridae > Silurus > Silurus glanis. The sequence continues at coordinate 844,988 of JAAIIK010000093.1, forward strand.
TGACCAAGTAAGGAAGATCTTCAGAAACATTATTCTTTAGAAACAGCGATGTAATCAAATGGCCAAGGGTTCATGTAGAGTTTCGACATTGAACCTCTTTGAATGTTTAAAGGCTCTGGCATGGAGGTGTTGGTGTTGGATCTTTGTTGAAATGTTGAAATGATGTCTCAAAAATTTTTGCAATTTTATGAGTTGCTCAGTAGCTCCTGGTTTCATAACGTCACCTGACTGTATAAGATTGTAGAAAGGACATTACTCACAATCTTACATTCCAGTTCTCATGTTAGTTCTCACTCTCCCGTGTTTTGTATTGTTTTACGATTTATAATCACACTCTTGATATCACCCAAATGAGGATGGGTTCCCCTTTTGAGTCTGGTTCCTCTCAAGGTTCCTTCCTTATAACATCTAAGAGAGTTTTTTCCTTGTCCCAGTCTGCCCCAGGCTGCTCAACAGGGATAAATACACATCATTCACTTTAATTCTAAAGTTCTGTAAAGCTGCTTTGAGACAATGTTCATTGTGAAAAGTGCTATATAAATTAACTTGAACTTGAACTTAAAGGGTAACTACAAAAAAGTTGGAAGCAACAGATCAGAAGGGAGAAGTTGTTCACATGACTAGTTTAGCACAGGCCACACTATGCTCTCTGAAAAAGTGGTGAGAGTCAATTATTGGAAAACAATCCAGTAGAAGGCATTTGAGATATTCAGCAAATGTGTGTAAAAAAGTGTATGTGGCTGGTTCCAATACTTGGGTTCCACCAAGCATGAAACTAGAAACCTAACACTAGTCACTAATCTTCTAGTCTTCTAATCACTATTAGAAAAAAAAGTGAATCCCTACAGTGAAGCATGGTGGTGTTAGCATCATGAGCTTGGCAAATATTGCCCCAACAGTATGAATGCTTTTACTAACCACAAAGTCAACATTTGTGTATACTAAGTATACTGATTAAAAAAAATAATGTTAAATTAGGTTCTACCACTTTAAAATGTGGAAAACTTCAAAGAGTTGAACACTAATATAGTTAATGTAAGTGTTAAGAGCACAGGGAATTTTGCAGGTTTAACATGAAAAATATGTAGATAATAAAAACAATCAGGAAAATAAAGGTAAATGCATATAAACATAATTAACAGCATAGATATGAGGATGAAATGCAGTGATTGATTTAAGAGCAAGTGTTAGGTAGGATTTAGTTATTAAGTTAGAACTTTAGATGTGTATTAGTGTATTAGTTTATCATTTTTGTAAGCAAATTATGTAAATTATATCATTAGATATATTAAGGTTAACTCAGAGCATGTACAGGTATATTCCCTACATGTATGTACAGTATGTGTCTTTTATTACCTAACAATAAATGATGATGATTTGGTGCATCTAGATCAGAGGTCTCTAACTACTGGGTCATGACCCAGTACCAAGCTGAGGAACAGTTACTTCCTGTGTCGCATTCTGGGAAAAATATCTATCGATATGGCACTATAATATTTATGTGTTTTGTCCAATAAGAGCCTCTATCCAACTTTACATACAATGCACAAAATTATACACTAAATTCAACAGGTTCAGCTAAATATTTACATGAATGTTAAACAAGCTTCTTGCAGAAGTTTCTTTAGTGGGAGAGCTAAAAAAAAAAAAAAAAAAAAAAAAAAACATTACCCCAATAAACAATGCCGTTAAATACACATATTATACTTTTTAACGTACACCTTTCAGATTTTCTACACCAGTTTCCTACCTGACAAAATTTTGTTAGATCCCATTGTTAAAGTTGTGTCTGTAGCCCTGTAAGTTACTCATAAGTTACTCAGATACTTATAAGATAAGGTGGGCTGTTTTAACTCCAAAAGTGCAACATAAGTGCACATATTGGAGTTTAGCTACAGGCAGAATCTCTGATTTCCAGCCGTTAATGGAGTAGCCAGACACTTTGCTATAGTTGTTAATCAGATTACTGACTTCTGGGAGTAAGGATGATGGATTCTTTATGTAGAGTAATATATCATCAGCATAGAGATGAACTCTGAAATGATATTTGTTCTTTTGCTTTTCAGGTAGTTCTATAAAAAGCTGTAATAAGGGTGGTGTTAATGCTTTTGCTTGTCTTGTTCCTCTTCGCAAAATGATACAGTAATTTCCTCTGTCTATCAATTTATTATAACAGATGTATTTTAGATTATTGTGAGGTAATGTCTAAACATCTAGACTTTTAAACCTTATCGAATGCCTTTTCATGATTTTGGAATTTAAATATTAAAGTATTGTTAGATCTTGTAATGAGTATTGTCCTCGTGGAGATCAGTATTAGGGACTATTGATTGACTCTGGTTGTGGTTTGTATGATAAATCTCACTGTAATAAAACTGAATATGCTGAATGGGAGAAAATGGGTGAAAGCGCACACGTGAGCTACATGGGTATTTGTGATCTCATCACAGAAGCTCATTCTTACAGAAACTGAATCATTGCACTAATAAAAAAACTGAAGTACAGTGAACAGGCTCATCATCCGCAACGTCATCATTCTTCATCCTGCTTCATATACTGTTGTACTCAGCTGGTGGCATCTCACAGAGCCACCACCAGAACACTAAAATTAGTTTTGTGCTTTAATTTGTTTTTAACCGTTATGTCTTTTGTCTTGCTTTCTGAGACGTCTTCAAGCTAACAAGCTGTCTGCTGACCTACAACCTCTGCTGACTCCTCCTGGGACTATCCTGATGCCTTCATCTCATTAGCTAGCAGCTTAAGAGCAACAAATGTTGCATGTTTGTGGACAAAGAGTATGATTATGAGTATTGGACATCCAATATGAGCTAATATGCACTACTTTTATTAGTTTTTATTACTTTTATACGCATTTTTGTTTGAGCCTTTTTATTATAAATATAATTCGAGGTGAAATAAAAAAAATCAATGTAACACACATTTATTCACGACGTCTTTTCTTCACTCAGATATATAAAAAAAATAGGCTTCACCGAAAAATAATTTTTAATCACTAAACATTTGTTTTACTGATGCGGCAAGTCTCAAATCAAGCACCAAAAACCCGCTATGATGCACACATCCGGCAATTAAAACTGTCTGTGTGGAAACATAGCAAAAGTTCTGTTTGGTATCCTGATGATTTACTTAATTTAAAACACAATAATTACTTTAAAATATTTACAAGAATATTTTGTCCTTATGCTCTATGTTGAGGTTGGATTCACTAATAGTTTTAACTCATCCCAATCATGCGATTAATCGCAAATAAATATTTTATTCGATTAACAGCTTTAATCCTGATGTACGAAACTATTTGATGTAAAAGAGAGACTTAATTATTGGTTTGCACAAACAATTGCTATTTAGATTCCACATAAATAAGCACAATAAAACATGCAATATATTACACCAATGCTGACAGGAGTATATTTGCTCAAAGATATAATAAAACATGAGTAGACAAAGAGGCAAGGAGGACAAAGATGACAATGATTTACATCAGAAATACAAAATGGCATTGCCTGCGTAATAAAGATATCAGTGCTTCAATCACATGACTGGGTTGCCAAGATCTTTTATAAAATCCCTTTAGGAAGGTAAGATCCAAAAAGAAAGAAAAGAAAAGAAAAGAAAAGAAAAGAAAAGAAAAGAAAAGAAA
>JAAIIK010000093.1:866068-907236 GCA_014706435.1 Silurus glanis
ACACACACACACACACACACACACACACACGTCTTGCATACTCAGCTCGAATATGAGCCCATTTTTCCGTTGAAATATCATAAATGGCTTGGTGGACAGCTGAGCACAGGAAAGTCTCAGCACGCACAGCACAGCACTCCTAAAATCTTTATCATTGTCCAATTTGCTTCAATTCCTCTGAATATTTTATGTCAGAGCGAAGATTATTACACTATTCAAGTCTTACAAGTCTCAAATAGCTATGTGTTGTTCAAACCAAAATCTTCACAAACATCCCGAAACACAGGCAGACCAATACAAAAGTTTAATACAAAACTGTTAAATGTTTATGAATGTCCAGCATACAGGTGGACCAGAGTATAAAAAAAGCCCAAAGAGTCAGGTCACAGCTGGAGCACCATTCCTAATTAACATGCCAGTTCTATGATTCAAATCCACACATTGTCTTAGAAAACAATGTTTTGATGATTTTTTTTATCTTAGACATATAAAAGTTAATGGTTTCTAATGTCCAGAACTTAAGATGGATGACTCTCTGAAATGTTCTCAGCACACAATTGGCAAACAAAAAAATCAGACAGTATTTTCAAACAGCTTGACCACCAGCTTGTCCTTGAAACCTCCACGAGACAAAACAACTCCCAAAACAAACACACTATCTTATTCTCAAGGAGACTGATAAAAACAACACAAAATCTCTCAAGGCCTGAACAGTGTACCCATAAACCTCATTATTTCTACAGATATGAATGTTTGTGTGTGTGTGTGTGTGTGTGTGTGTGTGTGTGTGTGTGTGTGTGTGTGTGTGTGTATGTGTGTGTGTGTTTAGGATTTTTGTAACATTTTATATTCTATCAAACATAATGTAATCCATATGAACAAAAAGATCAGGCAGAAATTTGTCTTGAGTTCTGGGAACAGCAGAATTTACACATCATGTTTCCAATCTCACCTGATATTCTTCAGGAGGAATTGTATTTGTTGAAGAATCGGGTGTTTGAACAAGAACATTCCAGGCAAACAAGGTCATACCTGCCTCGTTTGGCTGTCAATACAGCTTTTCCGAATCAACAGTGAGGTAATGGCTATTATTTTTTATTTCCACAAACCCATCTAGAGCTCATTTAGAGCTTTATAAGCACATCATGTGCTTATGAAATGAATGAATGTCCCAGAAGTGGCCCTGAGAGCCATCATAAGCGAAATACGGCAGTGAGTAATGAAAATTCAAGGTGCCATTATTTTTAACATCGAACATTTTACAAAAACTGGCCTTGAAATGGCTTTTATTTTTATGTTTGATACTATAGATGACTGCGTAATAGGAAGCTCTTGGAGTTGTGTGCACTTTCTTTTCAACCTTGACCCAAAAAACTTCAAAGTTTAAACCAGACCCTTTTGTGCACACACTCTAGATAAGTGTTCTCATGTAATGAGAGTGTTTTGCAATGAGAACGTAGCATTACCTGATGCATTGGGGTCATTATAGATGACAAGAGTGGCTGGAGTGGGCCTTCGTTTGCGTATCTGGAGAGCAAAGAGTGAAAAAAGTTGGAGTATATGGTGGGGGGAAAAAACACAAGGTCAAATGACAGTATGTGAACATTTATTTGTTAAAGATTTTTGGAGAAGATAATATAATCATCTGCCTGAGTGCAGATTGCATCAAATATGAGATATGAAAAGGTTTTCCCCCAATCTGTTACCCCAAACTTAGAGGCACACAATGTATAGGATGTCATTGATTGCGGTAACATTAAATCGGAATAAATTATAACTCTGACTGCACCCCAGGCCTCCTCACCTCACCTACATCACTACCTGAAATTACTAACACTGCTGCTGCTGAATGAGCACAAATCTTCACAAGCGCACTCCAAAATCTAGTTGAACATCTTCCCAGAAAAGTGGAGGTTATTATAACAGCAAATTAGTAGTTAACGTGGAATGGGATGTTCAAAATTGTGTCAAGTGTCCACAAACTCCATATAGTGAATACATTTATTACACAATACGTGATTCAGACTGGAACGGGGCCAAGTGAATTTAGTGATTATGTTTCAAATACAATCTCAGTGCTCAATATCTCGAATATAATCAAATTAATCTATTATGAGATTACAATAAATCAAATAGAACATGATTAAGCCTATCTCTAGACATTTTTTATAAAAATTTCTTTTTTTTTTTATTTACACTCAATTTAAGATCAAAATAGTTTTGCCAGATAATCTTGTGTATTTCAAACCTGGATTTCGGATGTAAGGCTTAAAATTAAAATGGAAATTTCTATAAATTCAGTAGGTTCAATAATTTTAGTTTAGTGTATGGTTTATTATAATCTTATAATCGTATTTCCTTTAATGAGCTCACGTTAACCATATATACAGTTACAGTATATGTACCTAAAAAACATATATTCGACCATGTTTAAGATATGTTCACTAACTACAGTGTCAAATTTCCTGAAGCATACAAAAGTGAGTTATTTTGTAATGTTCTTGTTGTGTCTTTTGTTTATCAATTACTGAATTCGTTAAACTATTTACAATTTTTATCTTTTTTTTATTTTTTATGTTAATGCTGAAGTCTGGAAAAGCCAGATAACATAGTGGCAATGGTTATGATTAAAGTATTAAAGTATGCTAGAAAGGTTATGAAACTATATTAGTTTAATATTTCAACACATTGTTTTTGCTCATTTGTAAAGAACATTTGTTTGTGCAGTGAATGAATAATAAATGCTTTTTATATAATAAAAACACCAGCACATAAATCCAGCATTGTGTATTTGACAGATCATCACTCCATTCATTCCAATGTACTCTCCTGAACTTGTATTTTGATCAACTCCGTGTTTTATTTTTTGCAACTTGAGATGCATTGTTATACTTTCATGAGCCGTCCAAGCACTGACAACTGCGAGCCTTTCCTGAAAGCTGACCCCTTTCATTATAGTTGGTTTCCCTTCACCATCTTTATTGTACACTTATAGCTCTATAATCATGTAGCCATGTCTCTTTTTCCTCTCCAGAGCGATCAGGATACTCAGAATTAGATCTGACGCTGCCTCTTCTAATGGATCTCTAACTCAGCACAAGCCAGGTTTCTGCTGATTGGTCCAAGTGGCTTCATCATTGTAAAATTGGCTCAGCGTGTCAGTGTTACCATCATCATTCCTTTTTTCTTTTCTTTTTATTTTACAGGAGAGATTTTCAGGAATTGCAGAAACCATTATGCACAAAAAGCCATGGACATTATTTTACACTTAATGTTTTCTTTTACTACATAAAGCCTACATGATGATTATATTATTATTGTTATTATAAGTAGTAGTATTGCTTTTCTATTAAAACAAAGAGTAATTAATAAATTCATCTGGCTAAGCAAATTTTGCATCAATATAAGATCTGAGATCACCATGTGTTAGTAAAAATACTCTAGGGGTCTTGGTGTCTACTTACATGTTCCGCTGCCTGAGGGTCCAAATGGCTCTGAAACAGCGGGACGGCAAACTGGATCTTCTTAGGACTGTTGGGCTCCATGGTGTTCGAGAGTCAACGGAGGGATGAAAAGCAGAAAGCTTAGTGTGAGAGTAAAAGAAAGCGAGCAGAAAAAGGACAAAGAGCAGCTGTGTGGTCAGGCATACAGCCGCTCCACTCTTCACTGGCCCCCTCCTTATGAGAGCCGGTGATTAGTCTCCGTTCTGGACTGCCCGCCTTCTCCTGTTCCACCATGCAGCCAGAGAGAGAGATAGAGAGAGCGAGCAAGTGAGTGAAAGAGAGAGAGCGAGAGAGAGAGAGAGAGAGAGAGAGAGAGAGAGAGAGAGAGAGCAACAGGGATGATGAGAGTGAGACAGAGAAGTAAATAGAGAGCAATAGAAAGATGGATTTGGAGTGTTGGGTTGTTTCCTTCACTTTCCATAAACACTGAATCATCACAATTTCTCAAACGCTAAGCATCCAAGACTCCCTCGTTATCTTCTGCCCTCTGGCCTCTCTGTCAGAGTGTGTGGTGTGTGTGCATGTGTGTGGCCTCAGATGGCCGAGGTTTATCCTACACCCTCACAAACATTAGCAGGACTGAGAGCAGGGCAATATAACCTCCCGGCGGGACATGCTGATGCGCTCTACATTATTGATGATTCAAGTTCAGGAAGCTGTTCTTTTTAGCAGAATTCGCTGCTCGGACAAAGCGAGGAAGCTCATGCAGCCGCAAAGATGCAAGCTCAATCACACTGTCTCATCATTTCGAGGTTTTTTAATTATTCAGATTTTCAGCCGCGGTGAAGTTGATTCAGTGTCGCTGTATGAGACAGCACCATTATATTTAGGTCGAATTTCTGTTCAGATAGATCATGGCAAATTACATTTTGGGTTATGAACACGGCTTGGGTTTATTTCCACCCAGTTAAAAGTACAGCATATAGAATTGCAAAGTGGTAAGTGAATAAAAAACTTAAAAAATAATAATAACTTGAATATGAATAACTTGAATGTGAATTAAAAAAACGTGAATATTTAAAAATGAAAGATATATTTAAAGTAAAAAAAGCACACATAAAGGCAAATCATTGATTTGTTTATTCACTGTTCGTTGCCTATGCAGGAACATTATGCTTAAAGCAGAAATACGCCCTGGATAGCACTCCAGTTCTCACACAGTGCGCAATGCATTAGTGTTACATAGTCATCACTCTAGCTGGGGTGTTTTTGTGCAGTGGGAGAAAATTGGACAACCCAAAGGAAACACAGTTGAGACAGCAAACCAAGCTCAAGAATGAGCCCAAGACCTTGGAGCAACAGTGCTACTTGCTGGTTCAGTGTGCTGCTTTCAAATTATACAAGACAAAAATGGAGGACAATGTAAGACTTAGCAAATGAATGGCTAAGCTGCAGGACAGTTTGAACCTAAGTTAATGATCCAATGTTTGTAACAACTGCTACTGGGGTGGAATGGGGTGCCATTACTTTCTCCTCTAGCTCAAGCTAAATCCAAGACAAGCTAATCAGACTTCAGTTTGATTGTCTTCGTAATTACAGTGGCTGTTGATATTAGCATGTTTTTCTGTCACAAAAGAGACATTGGGAGCAGCTGGGAATTGGCTATTCCAATCAGAAGAAATTTAAAACAAATAAAACACACTTAGGAAACTATTCCCAACCAATTTATGGCACATGTCCAGTTCTCAACTCAATCTAGCTTCACTAAAAGACCCTCAGCCTAACCTAGGACCTATTCCAAGTGAACCATTTACTTTGGCTACTGGCCATCTGCCACTTCATCGATCCCAGTGCCTGATGATTTGCCTGCGGTCCAAAACACAGCTGTGCATAGGCAAAAAAAAAAACAACAACACTGCTTCAATTTTACTAAAACGTCCATCCAAATCAATTCTAAACATGTACAGGTTTCTTTGTCAATCATTCAGTTGTACAGCGAGCAGGATTTACACAGACTAACCACTGTGCATTGACTCAACACTTCAACAAAGATAAAATGTCGAGCTGGTGACAGCAAGCCCAGACTTTGATATGGTCAAAAGTCAATATTTATTTAATAACTGTACTGCCAATAATAACTGAGAAGTGATTTTAGTTAAAGGATGCAGTCACTTAGGTTATCCATACTGTTCGAAATTATTCACTGACAACAAATGTCGAAGGACATTTCCATAGCATGCATATAATTTCCCCTAATTAGATATTTTATTTGGTAAGTTTTACCCATAATACATTACAAGCATATAGTAGTTTTAACTGTGAGATCTGCTGTAGTTGGTTTACAAATTTAACACATAAAATGTTATGTTATGATAATATGTTATATAATGCTATATATTATACAGTGTCTCCGGATTTTTTTTATCCGATTGCCCAGAATTGGGCAGATTATTGATTAATGATCTCAGTTATGACAGTATTTTCAGTATTTTCCCCACATGAGTCAAATTTCAGGTTTGTATTAATGCACTCATTTCAATGTATTTTTCCTAAAGCAACAAACTTACTGTACCACTGGTGAGCCGTTCATTTCCCACCTAGACCTTCAGTGGTGTCCTACTAGAATCAATCCACTTCTTAATAGCATCATTTTGATATCACGGCTATAAAAAACAGCAATTTTATTCAGAAATGTAGTATAACAGAGCGCAGCATCACAGACAGGAATCTCACACAGTGAGAATGAATGTCATTACTAAAGCAACAAACTTAACGAACACAACTCACAGGAGGTTCTAAGAAGGATCATAGGGAAATGAAATGAGGATGGGTTCCCTCTTTTGAGTCTGGTTCCTCTCAAGGTTGCTTCCTCATAACATCTAAGGGAGTTTTTCCTTGCCACAGTCGCCACGGCTGCTCATCAGGGATAAATACACACCATTCACCTTAACTGTTGTTTTCTGTAAAGCTGCTTTGAGACAATGTCTGTTGTGTAAAGCGCTATAGAAATAAACTTGACTTGATTTGACATGACATGTAAAAGAGTGGAGGAAGGTGCACACAGGTGGACTATGTTCTATGTAGGAGATGCAACCTGAAGGAGATTGGACATAAAAAAGGCGTTGGCAAGGGACAGTGTAGCTAGACAGCATCTGATGGTGGTCTGTAAGATGGCTATGGATTTGTACCGATTGGCCAGGCAGAGGGACCGAGCTGGGAAGGATGTACTGCAAGTTAGAGCAATAAAGTATGGAGATGATGGAAATGTGTTGACTAGTGAGGAGAGTGTGTTGAGAAGATGGAGAGAGTGTTTTGAGCAGCTGATGAATAAGGAAAATGAGAGAGAGAAGGTTGGATGGTGTGGAGATGGTGATGCAGGAAGAGGATAGGATTAGTAAGGAGGAAGTGAGAGCAGTGATTAAGAGGATGAAGATTGGAAAGTCGGTGGGACCAGATGACATACCAGTGGAAGCATGGAGATGTTTAGGAGAGATGGCAGTGGAGTTTTTAACCAGATTGTTCAACAAGATTTCGGAAGGTGAGAGGATCCCTGAGGAATTGAGAAGGAGTGTGCTGGTACCGTTCTCTAAAAATAATGGAGATGTGCAGACCTGCAGTAACTACAGGGGAATTAAGTTGATCAGTCACACCATGAAGTTATGGGAAAGAGTAGTGGAAGCCAGGCTGAGAGAAGAGGTGACCATCTGTGAGCAGCAGTATGGTTTCATGACGAGGAAGAGCACTACAGACGCATTATTTGCTTTGAGAATGTTGATAGAGAAGTATAGAGAAGGTCAAAAGGAGTTGCATTGTGTGTTTGTGGATTTAGAGAAAGCTTACGACAGGGTGGAGAGAAGAGTTGTGGTATTGTATTGAGTCTGGTGTGTATTTGTGGGTGGTGCAGAACATGCATGAGGACAGTGTGACAGCAGTGAAGTGAGCAGTAGGAACGACAGACTGGTTCAAGGTGGAGGTTGGACTGCATCAAGGATCGGCTCTGAGCTCTTTACTGTTTGCAGTGGTGATGGACAGGCTGACGGACAAGGTCAGACAGGAGTCTCTATGGACTTTGATGTTTGCGGATGATATCGTGATTTGTGCTGAGAGTAGGGAGCAAGTGGAGAAGAGCCTGGAGGGACTCGTGGAGAGAATTGAGATTTTCATTGGAGTGACGAGGATGGACAGGACTAGAAGTGAGATTATTAGAGGGACAGCGCATGTAGGACGTTTTGGAGACAAGGTGCGAGAGGCACGACTGAGATGGTTTGGATATGTGCAGAGGAGGGACTGGGGTTATATCTGTTGAAGAATGCTGAGGATGGAGCCACCAGGAAGGAGGAAAACAGGAAGACCAAGGAAGAGGTTTATGGATGTGGTGAGGGAAGACATGCAGGTAGTTGGTTTAAAAGAGGCAGATATAGAGGACAGGATTGAGACGGATGAGCCACTGTGGCGACCCCTAATCGGAGCAGCTAAAAGGAGAGGAAAAAGAAGAAATTATTTTTTTGTGTCTATCTATAATTTTCCTTTTCATTTTATTGCTATTTTTTTTGCTGCTGAATCAAATTTGATATAAAATATCTACTGAAAATTTTTAAGCCAATTAATCATCATCGTCGTGGTACATCTAATAACTCGTGTGTAGGAATGCTTCACAACACACACATAACACACCACACAAAACCACACTAGAACACACCGTATCCACAAGGAACACAGATTTTGATCTAGCCACACACAAGAAACCTGCCATAATTTGTTAAAGGTAGCACATGACTCAATCTTGGAGTCAATCAGCCCTGTCATCCTCCATCAATAAACATGTAAAAATTTGCTACATTCAGACAATTATGTCCTTGTGTGTGCTAAATGAGGTGAGAGAGAGAGTGTGTGTAGAGGGAATGAAGGTGAACTTAATTCACTCTGAAGGGACTGGGTGACCACATAGAGGAGAAAATGCTGATTTAGCACTCTCCTGGTAAACATGGAAATATTCCTCATCTAACCATCATACGACAGAAGAACACCGCACTACATTTACACTACTCACACACAAAAGTGTTGCTGATAACCACAGGCTAATCCAGTGTATTTGATTGCACAAAATCATGTTGTTTATATCAAATACTGCAACTGAAACAGCCCCTATTTTGGCAAGCTTGTATCACTTCATGTCCGGAAGCCTTACACAAAAGGCCAACATTACATCCCAGAGGCACTTATTTATTTACCCACAATCCCACAAACAGGTCTAACAATGACTGCTCGTGCTTGAGGAGCCATGTTTCCATGGAAATGGCTGGCTGTATTGGGTTTCAATGGCGTGGAATTATTTTTAGATGTGAAGTCGTGTGTATTATTTTCCCTACTGTGGTTTAGATAAGATAAATTGGAGCTCTTAGTTGCCATATCAGATACACTGCATGCGTAACACATTCAAAGCATTTAATTGAGATGATTTAATTACATGTAATTACTACAAAATAAACATGCTTATTTGTTGATCGAGTCACCAATAGGACAAAAGCATGTGGTAATCCTTTTATATCACAGCAATCTGATTCATTATTTCAGCAATTGTTTGAAATATAGCTGTCAGGATTCATTTCTCAATTGTGATACAACATAAAATCTGTGAAGCTTAGTTTGGGATGAAATGTTTTTTCTTTCTTTTTTCTTCTTCATACAAATAGCATCATTGGCACCAATCACAACCAATGCATATAACCTTTCAAGTTATATTTATTATTTAGTTCTTTTTATCAGCTCATTTGACTGATTACTTGAATTTAATAAAAAGGTAACCCAAACCTCATTAACTCAAACAAGTGGCGAATTCACTTGTTCACTTGTTTGTATTCACACAAATGCCTTTGAGATATCCTGAGAACAAGATTTATCTGCTTGGGTCGAGAAAGTTTAGCAGACCCCTTTGCTTGACGGTGCTGGGCTCAAATACACCCGGTTGTGGTGAAGAACCAACCTCTTAAATGTGTGAAGCTTGTGTTCAGAAACCCCTTTAGTTTTGCTATATGGCTTAGGCATCATATTGCCCCTTTGGGCATGAGAAGCATGGACTTTGGCATACAGTGCCTTGCGAAAGTATTCGGCCCCCTTGAACCTTGCGACCTTTTGCCACATTTCAGGCTTCAAACATAAAGATATAAAACTGTAATTTTTTGTGAAGAATCAACAACAAGTGGGACACAATCATGAAGTGGAACGAAATTTATTGGATATCTCAAACTTTTTTAACAAATAAAAAACTGAAAAATTGGGCGTGCAAAATTATTCAGCCCCTTTACTTTCAGTGCAGCAAACTCTCTCCAGAAGTTCAGTGAGGATCTCTGAATGATCCAATGTTGACCTAAATGACTAATGATGATAAATAGAATCCACCTGTGTGTAATCAAGTCTCCGTATAAATGCACCTGCACCGTGATAGTCTCAGAGGTCCGTTTAAAGCGCAGAGAGCATCATGAAGAACAAGGAACACACCAGGCAGGTCCGAGATACTGTTGTGGAGAAGTTTAAAGCCGGATTTGGATACAAAAAGATTTCCCAAGCTTTAAACATCCCAAGGAGCACTGTGCAAGCGATAATATTGAAATGGAAGGAGTATCAGACCACTGCAAATCTACCAAGACCTGGCCGTCCCTCTAAACTTTCAGCTCATACAAGGAGAAGACTGATCAGAGATGCAGCCAAGAGGCCCATGATCACTCTGGATGAACTGCAGAGATCTACAGCTGAGGTGGGAGACTCTGTCCATAGGACAACAATCAGTCGTATACTGCACAAATCTGGCCTTTATGGAAGAGTGGCAAGAAGAAAGCCATTACTTAAAGATATCCATAAAAAGTGTCGTTTAAAGTTTGCCACAAGCCACCTGGGAGACACACCAAACATGTGGAAGAAGGTGCTCTGGTCAGATGAAACCAAAATCGAACTTTTTGGCAACAATGCAAAACGTTATGTTTGGCGTAAAAGCAACACAGCTCATCACCCTGAACACACCATCCCCACTGTCAAACATGGTGGTGGCAGCATCATGGTTTGGGCCTGCTTTTCTTCAGCAGGGACAGGGAAGATGGTTAAAATTGATGGGAAGATGGATGGAGCCAAATACAGGACCATTCTGGAAGAAAACCTGATGGAGTCTGCAAAAGACCTGAGACTGGGACGGAGATTTGTCTTCCAACAAGACAATGATCCAAAACATAAAGCAAAATCTACAATGGAATGGTTCACAAATAAACATATCCAGGTGTTAGAATGGCCAAGTCAAAGTCCAGACCTGAATCCAATCGAGAATCTGTGGAAAGAACTGAAAACTGCTGTTCACAAATGCTCTCCATCCAACCTCACTGAGCTCGAGCTGTTTTGCAAGGAGGAATGGGCAAAGATTTCAGTCTCTCGATGTGCAAAACTGATAGAGACATACCCCAAGCGACTTACAGCTGTAATCGCAGCAAAAGGTGGCGCTACAAAGTATTAACTTAAGGGGGCTGAATAATTTTGCACGCCCAATTTTTCAGTTTTTTATTTGTTAAAAAAGTTTGAGGTATCCAATAAATTTCGTTCCACTTCATGATTGTGTCCCATTTGTTGTTGATTCTTCACAAAAAATTACAGTTTTATATCTTTATGTTTGAAGCCTGAAATGTGGCAAAAGGTCGCAAAGTTCAAGGGGGCCGAATACTTTCGCAAGGCACTGTATGAATTTATTAGATGAAGTCCTGGGTTGAGCATCAAATACACCCATTGGGAATGAATATCTACCTCTTAGAAGTTCAGAAGTTTGGGCAGATGACCCCACATGCTTTGCCAGATAAAGGTCTTGTTTGTACACCGGCTATAATAAACACTAGATTTGAGAGGCTTGGGTATAGCCAGATAAATCCCCCTTCAGTGAATAATGACCCAGTTTGGGCATCAAATACCCTCAGAGGACGCTTGGAGTTGCTTTGGGGGAATCTTCATCTACCCCTGTTAGGAATTAAAGGTTCAAGAAACTGTATTAAAGTACAATAAAGTGCCTTAGATAAACATTTGCCTAAAACATAAATAAATTATCATCATACATAATAATAATTATTATTTTACAATTATTAAAAAAAATTTCTAACCAAGTGATTTTTTTTCCCTTGAATCTACAATATTAATATAGATAATAAGAGTAATCCGCATATTAATGAGAGAACTAAGTATTAATTATTTGCACTCAATAACACTATTTTCATTAAATATATACGTATATATAAAAAAATAATTAAAAAAGGACATACATATAATCATTTGAATCACTTTCAAAGCAGAATACAAATAAACGTGAGCAAAAACATTCAATAAACCACAAGTCATCTATATATTCAAAATAAATAAATCTTTATTAATGATTTGCTTTAGAAATAAATTCCTCATGCATCCCAAATGACAAGTTAACATGTCCCTTTAAAATGTAGTCATGTGAATCAGTTATTACACATCATTAGAACAAAAGGTCAACTATGAAAATCGCCGGCCTCGTCGCTTACGCGAGGCTCGGAAGTCATTTGTCTAACACTTGAAACTGTTTACTTGCAAAAAGGCACATAAGACATTCAGCACGACAGTTTTTTAAAAAAAAAGGTTCAGATAAGCTTTTCCCCTCAAAAACCTAGCGGCTGCTGTCTTTTAATTACAAAAGAAAGACGTCAGGTCATAAGAGACTGGAGCAACAATTGCAGATTTAGTGCTTGTGCTCAGAAAGCTTCATCGCTACATGTAAAGCATGTTATGGACATTAGATATAAAACTTGGAAATGTGTATGTGTGGTTACACTCATATCACCTTTCTCTAACTTTCTCTCTCCCTTTTTTATTGTATTTTTTTCTCAAAGCGGCAGGCCAATAAACAGCAGTTGTGACTGGTCAGTTCAAGTGAACATATTGCACGGTTAGTACCTCACAGAGGCTGCATTAGACGATTCATAGATATGTACAGAAACACACTGAAATGCTTTCACCATCACCTACGTGATCGAGTTTATCTAACTTTCACCCTACTAAAAAAGGAAAAGAAAAAAAAAGTTTTTTTTTTCCAGAATAATGGCAGCGTACCATATAAAACTCATATGAAATGATTTGTAGTCTCTCTGTAGTTTGAGATGTTTTTGTAAGAAACTAAAAAAAAAAGGTTTGGAATACTATGACGTTTACACTCAGGTGGTGGAGACGAGCAGGTTCATTTATTATGCATTCATGTGGATGATCCTGTAAAATAGATCCAGTGCAGCAACGTGCGTTAAGGTCTTTAGAAAATCTTGACTGGTTTGGATGAGCGTTGCCATGGAGTAATGTCTGAGGATCCAGTAGCTACAGTGTGTAAAGATAAATGTATTGATTAGATGGATAAAGTTTTTTAGGTTTCAGTACAGTGTATGTGAAAAGTGAAGGAATTCTTCTGTTGTAATCCATCAGATAGAGCAGTGCAGTCCAACTACAGACTCTCAGATGAAGCCTCATTTTTAAATACAGTCTTCCCACAAATGGACTGCTTGGGTGGGAGAAGCTTCCATGTAGGTATAAAAATCCCTGGAAATAAAACATTTGGAATGAACATTTTTATCTCGTGGAGCTTGGGTGGACAAAGTCTCCGCCTTGAAAGAAGACTTGCCACAAGAGATGCAGGTATCCTCCAACTGAGTGTCAGAATTCTTATTAGGTATCAAAAAAACCCATTTGGGGATAAACATTACACTCTCTTGGGTGTAATACATTTAGGCTTGAAAACATTTTGGGCTCTGGATGTTTAAAGTCCGGGCTTTGACATCAATCACCACTAGTTGGACATGAAAATCCCGGTCTTAGTTGTAAGATGTTTGGACTTTGCCAGATGACGCCCCTGGACTTGTTTGAAGAATCCATTGAGTAAAAACAAGCATAGCTCACTTGAGAATGAAAATCCCATGGTTGAGTATAAGCAGATTGGGCCTTGGGCATTAGAACACTCCCAGTTTTCACAAGATTTCACCTCCTGGGTGTACACAAATGATACAGTTTGATTGTAGTCCACAGAGATGACTTGGCTTAGACGAATGAAGCCACAGCTTGGGAGGAGATACGAGCAAATGTGTGGAAAAACCATAGAGTTGAGAAAGTAACTTTAGTACAAATTCGCAAATGAATAAATTATATAATTGTACAAATGTATAAAATGTATTAAATCTATGCTGCAGTCAGAATTATATTTTACACTCGAATGAAGCATAGGAATGTGTTATGTTTAATGTTAGTGATTGTCAAAATGTAAAAAAACAGCTTTTACATAGCTGCTTCAAATATTCAAATGCACCGATTTATTTTGTCCGTTGGGCTTTGATTTCACATGGTGGGTGTATGAGGCCTGTAGATTGATTTTTCTGACAGGTGAAGGATTGATGATCGTCTCTGAAGCAGTAGTATAACGCTGAGGTGTTCAGAACGCTGTAGTAGAGAAGATCGCCAGGCAGACAGATGGTGTGTGTTTGAGCTACAGTAGTGTGAGACAGACTCAAGGGGGCAGTGTTTTTCAGATTTTTGATCCACAGCACTCCTAGGTGAGAACAAAAAATTAATTATACAAAATTAGTAATACAAAAGAAATACATAGACAAAATCAGACAGTGTTCATTGGTTATAGAGTAGGTTTTTTTTCATATCCAATAGAGCGAATGATTTTCAGGAATTTTACGTTTGGTAAAAGCAGTATTTAACGTGTTTATTGACATATAGTATGTTAGATCATATTTTTATATGATCATGATTAAGGTATGGCTCTGGGTGGGAAGGGTGAGAAACAGGATGCATAATCGATATCTGGAGATTTGTATCGTTGTAAATGCAATGCAATGCAATAAAAATAAAAAAATTATTTTATCATTTGACTAAAGATTGTATACAAATATGGCAGTGATTGTTATTTAATTCAGCAGATCAAGTCTAGATCATCTGTTGGGTGTTTGCCTGACTGGCACACAGGTAGTAATTGTGAACTGCAGTCACCTAGTCTCCATTGTCATGGTGCCGGCTTTTGTGTCGCTACGGGAGCTCTCTGTGGCAACACAGCTGAGAGTAGCTCATTGACAATCTCCTTTCTGATCTCATCTGTGAGACTCTGTTTAATCTGAAAATAAGAGGGGGGAAAAGAAACATGAAAATCCAGCAGTGGGTACACAAAATAAAAACCACTGGCAAAATGATGTTTAATATACACCAAATAAGTCAATTTCATTGAAATAAAAACAAAATGTCACGCAAAATTATTTATGTAAATATTTTAGTGGCATGACTCATGCACACTTGTTTCTTTACAAAATCTCAGGAGTTCTGGTGGACCTGCAATGCTGTAGGTCAGGGGTCTTCAAACCTTTTACTGTCATTGCCCCAATTTAGAGGGGGGTAGATTTTTTACTCCCCACCTGTCCTTAATCACCCTAAAAAATGGTAATGAAATACTTCATGTTACAAAATGTCTAATTTATCGAAATATAAAGTTCTGAATCAATAACATTAAATAGCATCAAGTTCAAAAATAGTGAAAATAAAAGTGAAGTTGCATTAGGTACCCTAACTAATGTTGTTTTGATTTACTTGCAATAATTAACTAATTGTTTGTGATTGCTTTGAGTGTATGAATTTTATTTTTAATAGAGAAAATCATAATTGAAGATTAATAAAGAACCCAAAAAAATAATTACATTAATCCTGCCGTTCATTATACCCCACCGGTCATGTCTTTATTTACCACTAGAGGGCCGCACCCCACACTTTGGCAAACAATGGTGTAGGTCCATGTGGAGCTTAGCTCCTGCCTAGCTTATTTAAAAATATAATTTTACAGCACATTTTCATCAAATCCAGCATGAATTTTCTAAGATATCAGAGACCTTGGTCTAGTGGTTAGGATGCGGCGCTCTCACCGCTGCGGCCCGGGTTCGATCCCCGGTCAGGGAACCGACCCCAGCCACTCTTAGTGCCGGTCCCAAGCCCGGATAAATTGGGGAGGGTTGCGTTAGGAAGAACATCCAGCGTAAAAACATGTGCCAAATCAAACATGCGGAGGATCCGCTGTGGCGACCCCTAATGGGAGCAGCCCATTTTTTTTTTTATCAGAGACCTTTTAAAGCAATTAGGAGTTCTGCTGGTTATCTAAATCTTAGATCTTCAACACTAAGACTTAAACATCTCCTGCTCAGGATTCTACATCCATAGTAAGTAATGGATGCCATGGTATTGAAATCAGACATTCTCTCTTCAATAAAAAAAATATATATAGGCATTATCAGGTCTGAAACAAAAGCAAAGTCCTTCTCGTTGATCATCTTTGGGTTCTCCCAAGATAATGCCGCCTCCGCTCACAGGCCATGAAGGATCACAGAATAGTTTTATGAGTATGTAAATCACATATGGTGGTATTTCTACTCTCCCACATCCACAAAAACATGGATCTTTGGAGCGATTTTTAGACAGGACTCTTTCCCCTTGTCACCTTAACACCAGCTGACGAAATATCACTTGGAGGAACGGTGTTTATCGCTCCAAGACCATGTTCCAGAGATGTGCAGAATCAGTGCCAATGTGCACTGAACTGGACTCTTTCTGGCAGCTCATGTTGGCCCAGCACCTTCCTATGTTGGTTTTGCTTTATTATGTTACTCATCCATAAATGAGAGAGAAACGAGGACTTATATTTGAAACTTCTGTATTTAAAAATATATGACGAGAAAAACGAAAACAGATACAGCAACAACGGACTATGTGATCATTTCACACACACGTATATTATTTCACAACACCATTAAGTGACATCACCTTCCTTTGCGTTATGCCAGCAACCTGCAGCTATAAAACTGCCTTATTCCAGCTTAACCCACCCCAATAATTAAGAACATTTCACAAACTGAGCCAAAGTCATAAATCAGCTCAAGTGTCATTTTCCCAGCCAAACCAGTCAGAATGTTCCAGTGTCACTTCAGCAGTTGGTAAAAGACAGGAGAACATTGCATGTGGTGCCAAGAACAAAGTAAAAAGAAAAACACTGGCTACTGTTGACTTTCGTTCTGAAATGACGTGAAAAAAAATTTCTTTCCAGGAGGTTTTAAACTAATTAAGTGCAATTCAGTTTTTTCAGTGAACTGACAAGACCAGTGACTTCTTACTCTATCTGCACTAGAGGTCCACCGAGTAATCGGGCCGATTTGTTTGCCATTTTTAAATGAATTGGCAGCGCCTGATTGTGCTATAAATCAGGCCGATTATTAAGCAGGCGCATGCGACTCAACAAACCGTTCGTGTGCGTTCTGTGCTTGCGTGAGAAAACATAACTCTCTCATATCAGCAGGTGGCAGGAGAGCGTTTACGGCATTCAAACGTTGAAACCGGAAGAGTACGAAGTGTAAATATCTTTACAGTGAAAAGTGCCACGATCATTACTAATGGATTCGTGTAGTTTTTGGATTATCTCTGCTAAGTTGCAAGGACAAGTGGCAAGAATGCAAATTCGCTAGGTTTTTTTTTTTTTTTTTACGTGTGCTCATTCGCTCATTAGCCAATCGGAGTTCTCTTTCTTGCCTTTAAGTTCTTATCCTTCGATCTTAATCTAGTCTCTATATTTTATTGGTTAAATATGATGCTTTTGGAAAGAAATTGAGAATTACATTTGAAGAGATAATGAGAGTAATTTCTTTGAGTGTTCCATTTAATTAGATGACGGTGGAAAAAAAATGAAATCATTCAAAAAAATAAATCGGCATAAAATTTCGGCCTTCGGCTGCCCTGATTTCTAAATATCGGCATCAGCATCAAACCCCATATCGGGCAACCTCTAATCTGCACAGCTATGAGGGAAGTCTGAGGGGATATGTCACATTTGTGCAGTCACCTGCTGGATGATTTGTTGCATATGAGCGTTTTCACAAGCTTCATCTTCTCTTCCGCTTCTTCTGTCTTCCTGAAATGAACGCCCTTCAGCATGATGGTCCTGGTCCAAGACTCTGTGTGTTGATTTCTGAGCCGTGACCTAAACGAAAAGAGTCGGACAAAATGCACGCAAAAGAATGTGAGAATTTAGATTTTAAAATATTTTTTCTTTATAACCCTCACCTCCCATCACCAAAAACCCCCGTGTTGACCAATCCTTATGTACTTATAATCCTAATCATTCTAGAATCTGGACCCAAATCAGCATCTTCATTATACACTATATGGAAAAAAGTATTGGGACACCAGAATTTTTCAGCCATATGTGGTTCTTTCCCAAACTATTCTCGCAAAGCTGAAGGCACACAATTGTGAAGGACGTCTCTGGATACCCTTTACTTGAACTTGGAGACCCAAACGTGTTCCAGCATGAACATACCCCTGTGCACAAAGCTAGCTCCATGAAGATATGCTCTGCATGAGTTGGAGTGGAAGATCTCCTGCTATAGAGCTCTGACCTCAACCCCCTTCGAACACCATTGGGATGAATGTGAACGCTGACTGCACCCCAGACTTTCCTCACCTCACCTACATCAGTACCTGACTTTACTCACACCCTTGTGTCTGAATGAGCACAAATCTCCTTAAATCACACTCCAAAATCTAGTGGAACATCTTCTTAGAAGAGTGGAGGGAATTATAAGAGCAAATTAAGACTAAATGTGGAATGTGATGCTCAAAAAAAGCACATACCATACTTATGACCAGGTGTCCGCAAACTTTTGCCAATATAGTGTATATTATATTTAGAGAGAACTGTTATCTTGGCCCCCTAGTCATCCAAACCCTTAAACGGTTACAGATTCCTTATTAAGTTTTATCATGGCCATAGCACCAATATTCCAAGACCCTTATACTCATGGGCTCCTACATCGACAACCTCACATCCTCATGACCTCTTACTCAATGCACCTCTCCTCCTCATGAACCCTCCTCTACATGATTTATTATGCCATTGATTGCTCATCCTAGTTCCCAGTCATTCTTCAAAAGAACTCACCTAACGAATTCTAATTTGAGTGATTCATCACTCCTTTAACCCTCATCTTAACAACTCCTTCCCACGTTCAGTGGTTAAGGCTCTGGGTTACTGATCAGGACGTCAGGCCCCAGAATTGCCAAGCGGCCACTTTGGGGCCCTTAAACAAGGCCCTTAACCCTCTGTGCTCTGGGGGCACTGACCTTCACTGTGCTGTAAAGTACATGACAAGTAAAAAGCCTTTTTCTTTTTTCTTTCTTTCATTTTCATTACTTTTTAACTCTTCATGACCTTCTTGCTCTAGCAACCCCTTTGTTCTTTAACCTGCATGCTAGTAACACCTCACCCATGTGACCTCTTGTCCTGTTATCCCCCCCCCCACTTTTGTCATTGTGACCCCTCTGCTTTTCTTGTGTACAGCTGTACTAACTGCCGGAAAATAAAATTAGTATCAATTATTTTTCAACCCCTGACCTCAAGTAGACTCGAACTCGTGCTTGGCGGCGTTGTTCGCTCCTGGCTCTCTGCTCCTGATCTCGCAGGGATGGAAGGAGTTAAGCTGACTGTTGAGCGATACACTCCTTCTCTTCTCCTTGACGGCGTCGAGCTGAGGTCACTAAGGTTGCGGGATCGCACCGGACTCGCTGACCTCGACGAGCGAGCCGAAGTCGGTGTCTCGACTGCACCAGCGCCATCATAGCTCAGCTCCGACTGCAGATACATCTGCTCCCGCAAGAGATCGCTTACCTGTAATAAAAATGTATGCAACAATAGAGCTTTTACTATTGACTTAATAGGAAATCAAGCTTCCTCTTAAATTAACTTTATTCGTAATCCAGTTTTATGTGTGTAATATACACTGACCAGGCACAACATTACGACATCATAAAATTATGATCGGTGAGTAAATAACACTGATTATCTCTTCATCATGGCACCCGTTAGTGGGTGGAGTTATTAGGCAGCAAGTGAACATTTTGTCCTCAATGTTGACGTGTTAGAAGCAGGAAATATTGGCAAGCGTTTTGAGCGAATTTGACAAGGACCAAATTGCGATGGAAAGAACAAACAAAAATTCCTGTGTCTGTACGTGAGCACATGCCCCCTCACCGGCTCTGTAGCTCTGAGTGCAGAAGAACTTGATAGACTGTCCATGCTCTGACCACGAGACATGTCCTATAGATGAAAACACAAAACTTGTTCATTGGAATGTAATAATGAAAGAGCGAAGCATGTTTTCACTTTCACGGTTGACTTGCTTTTTCTGGCTGTCCTAGAATCTTTTAGATCTTTAAGAACGGTAACAAGACTGAGCACAAAAGAGCTAATATTGCAGAATGAGGTGGAGTATATGCTATATTTGACATCTGGATTAATAAATATTACATTTTGATTCCAGACTGGAAGTGTTTTTTTGGTGATTTCTAATAAAAACATCTAATTACAATAAAATCAATGTAGTTCCAGAATTGGTGGAATAATTGTGCTATTATTCCGGAAGGTCATTTTTTAAAATATTGTTAGGTTTGTCTCCTTGCTAGCGGTACATGAATTACAGTGTTGTTGAAGTGTACTGACCAGCGGATGGCGGTAGAGGCGACTGCTGCGAGTCGAGTGAAACTGATCGTCCAGAGTAAGGAGTTGATCCTCCAGCTGTATCTCCAACTCCTGCAGCTCCTGGCGAACAGCGACACGGAGCCTTTGCAGCTGTTCTGCCTCTCGCCTAACACACACACACACACACACACACGCACACACACACACGCACAAGCACGAATTACAATACAAATATAATACAATAATTAAATATTAATATTCAAATAAATAAAATATGTAATAAGTAAAAATCTATATTAGTAACAATAATAATGTTACTAATATAGAAACATCCATACGTTCACTTTATAGTAATATATTTATCAAAAATTTTAGTTTTTCTTTATACGTTATATGTTTTTTCATAATTTGCCATCATTTAGACGATACATTTCTATTGTTCTTAATAATATTAAAATAAATAAATAAAAGTGATGTAGTTACTTATATAATAGGACACCCAGACAGCTTCTCAAGAAACAACGAAAGCGTAATATTGTAAACAAATCTGTTTCTCGAGAAACAGGAGGACGTGCTGAACAAGCTTCGTTTCCTTCACCTGTGAAAGTCGTGCGAGTCTTGAACTTTCACAACTCCACTGAAACGCTCTATTTATTATTTTTTATTCGTCTTGACTTGTACAACGGGTTTAAAACTGAAGCATGCTGCAGCTACTCTCTGTGCTCCTCAAGATACACAATATGGACAAAATTTGTTGACACCTGGCCTAATATTGGATTACAGAACCTCCAATTTGCTCTTCCACTCTTCTAGGAAGATGTTCCATTAGATTTTGGAGTGTGCTTGTAAACATTTAGTAAAGTCAGGTACTGATGTAGGCGGGGTGAGAAGGCCTGGGGTGCAGTCAGTGTTCACGGTCATCCGAAAGGTGCTCAAAAGGACTGAGGTCAAAGCTCTATAGCAGGACACTGAAGATCTTCCACTGCATGCTGCAATGCTAAAGACATCCAATACTGTAATATTGGTTGTAATAACAGTTTGGAGAAGATGCACATATTACTGGGAATGTGGTCGCTTAGTGGGTAAGGCATTGGACTTTGGTTCAAATCCCAGCTGCCACTACTGGGACCCTAAGCAAGGCCCTTAATCCCATAGATGCTCAGTTGTATGAATGAGATAATTGTAAGTCGTGCTGGATCTAGAAAAAATGTAGATTTGCTGGAAAAAGTCAGGTGTCCATATAGTGGGTATCTTACTTCCTACTCCACTTATTGCTTATTGTCTCTCTTTGTACGCATGCATCTGAAAAAAGACATTTTTGTGGTTTTAAAGCAGCAGCTCTGTGTTTAAAGTGTCATTTACGTTTAGGGCATTTAGCAGATGCCCTTATCCAGAGCGACCTACATTTATTCCATTCATACAACTGAGCAGCTAGGGGGGTTAAGGACCTTGCTCAGGGGCCCAGGAGGTGAAGCTTGATGTGGCTGGGATTTGAAATCATGAATTTCAGATCCAAAGTCCAATGTCTTAACCACTAAGCTATCACCTTTGCAGTCACTGTTGGGCCCCTGAGCAAGGCCATCAACCTTTAGCTGCTCAGATATATAAATGAGATGAATGTAAGTCGCTCTGAATAAGGGCATCTGCCAAATGATGTATATGTTAATGGAAAGATTATTTCAAGTTACAGCTTTATAGGATTGTTACTTATTTCATTGTTGACCCAGCAACTATGTAAATTTCTCTTTGTCTACAAAATGGTGAAATAAAGCCAAATACAGGATAGTAAAACCCCCATATCCAGTTACCATTTTTTCACTTTACCTCAGTTGGACGATAAAAAGAATCTAAAATTCAGAAAGTACACTTAAGAATTTACATTACATTACTTTTAGAGAATTTGTTCCGAAAATACATAGAAAATGTAGAATATACACTGAACATTCAGAATCTACATTGCACTTTGTTCTGGTTAATGTGATGCAATGCAATGTGGTTCCATCATGGATGTTAATCATCCCTTTGTCCAGAGTCCCCACACTGCGCTTAATAATCCCTTCGACTAATGATACACCGATCAACTGCTCCCATGTCCAAAGATCTGCAACATTCAGCTTCTAGGAAATGTGGCATGGTGCTTACTTTTTTCCAAAAGCATTCAACCAGATGAGACGTGTCTGGTGTGTGATGCTTCAATAAACCTGAGTCAGTACATGGTACAGTGGTATTTCCTCACCTCTCATCAGGACCGAGGAACTGATAAACCATAGACTGCTGCCTCATCAGCGCCAGCTCAAGGTCCATCATCTGAGTCCGGAAAACGTTCAGGTTCCTCCGCCGCCTCTGCAGCTCCTACGGCGAGCGAGAAGGAACAAACCCGATGATAGAGTTTATATCCATATGGATAACAACATTCCTAACAAAAATATAAACGGATGCTTTATTCTGTCAGAATTCTGACCCAAAGAATCTGAGCCTTTACCCTACTGATGAGCAGGTTTATTTGATGAGCAGGAGTATTTGGTTAAATGTACATTTTTTTTTATGCAATACACATGCAAAACATAAGATAACTTACATAAGCCTAAACCTACTACTGCATATTCAACCATGGCCAATAAATTCAAAACATTTGTAACCCTATTAGGGGGAAAATGTGCAAGTGGTTTCAAATGTCATTAAATCAATGCCATTTAAATGATAAAGAGGTCTTCCGTGTCATTTTTAAGATGATTATAAGACCAAATTTAAGACCAATTCAGGACCAATATTCTTAAAATACTGCAAATGAATAGCTCAGAACAAAACAAGTAAGCATACATTCTAACAAGATGATAATAAAAACAGAAGAGGAAAATACAACTGAATAAAATATAAGACAAGAAGAATGAATAAAATAAGGAAAATAAAGCGGAAGGAAATGAGACAATAAAACAAAACATATGAAATAGAACTGAATAGAATACTATGATAACTATATTTCGTTATTAAAACAAAAAAGGCCTGGTGCAATACCGAGACTGTCCTTAACAATGTTAATTACAGTGCATTCGGAAAGTGTTCAGAGCCTTAATTTATTTTTGTATTCTAGAATATTCTACAATTCTAGAACACGGTAAGTGACACATGCAAAAGGCAAGAAGATATACCGTATTTTTCGGACTATAAGCCGCTACTTTTTTACTACGTTTTGAACCCTGTGGCTTAAACAACAAAGCGGCTAATTTATGAATTTTTCCTGGGTTTTCCCGGTTTCAGAAACTTCAAGCTAAAAAACTGAACCCCATAACATTAGACCAATGAAATTTCCGAACGGAAACGAAAAAACGCACCTCACCTGTTTTCTGAGCTGCACGGCATCGGGAGAAAAAACTTTTTTTTAAACGCACAACAATGCCAAAAAAAAACTCCCGAGAGAAATAGTTGTGAAAGGAAGGAGGAAGACAGTGAACAATGACTTTCTTGGTCGGCTACTGTTTAGATACAAGCCGTTGTAGCGCGTTGAGTCAGGGTGAAGGGAAAGCTCGCTAACTCCAGTTGCAACAGAAATCATATAAGCACAGACAGGTTTCCAAAACTCGTGCTTTTTTATTTTTCTTGGCAACAGCGTTACGGGTTAATCAAAGAAACTTAGAAATGAGCATCAGAAAATAATAAGGACATAATCCTCGTCTTGAACACACTCAGAAATACCGGAAAAATGCTGTGCCGGTCTTTTCCCAAAATACCGCTATGCTCCTAAAGGAAGAGCAACATATTTCACCCGTTACACCGTGTGTAACGTGTCTTTCGTTAAAGCCTGTGTAAAGTACATTAGTGTAGACACCTGCGGCTTATAGACAGGTGCGGCTTATTTATGTTAAAAATAAAAATATTTGTCAAATTCAGTGGGTGCGGCTTATATATGGGTGCGCTTTATAGTCCGGAAATTACGGTAAGTGTTTATAGGAAATTTTGAATACAAGTCAGAAAACTAAGAAACTACCAGAAAAACAGTAGTGTGTCATGTGAAATTAGAGCAATGAACAATGGACTTTATTTATCAACTTCAACATTTAAATATGGAATAATACAAAAATACAAAAGTTCTAGAAAAAGTTCTAGAAGTGTATAAATGGATATACCACAGAAAAAATTACTGTGAAAAATGTATTATAATACTAATGAGGATCATTATATTGCAAAGTTCTACGCAAGTCCGTAGTATTTAGTAACTACAGAAAAGGAAGCAGGAGATACAACACACAAATACGACACACACTGTAACAATATTAGATTGTAAGATGTATTTAACGACATCTAAATTTAGTAGCCCGGAAATGCGCAATATGTCACATGGCAAATTCCAGATCAGTTGCTATCACTAAACTGTTTGAAGAACTGCTTCAAACCAAACCTGAACGAAACAAAAGCAATTAAAAGATCATCAATACCTCATATTGTGGTTGGACAACCTGGTGTGGACTGTGTACCCTCGAGGGTGTGTCATCACGTTGCTCGGAACCGTTCTGCCAAACAGTCATTAAAAAAAAAAAAAAAGAAAAACGAGAAAGAAAAACGAGATCAGCTAGATGTCACGCACGTATGAAACAGGTCTGGACTCCACACAAAGATATGCTGAGTCAGCCTTGTTGTTTGCTTTTAGGGAGAGACGATCAGTGAAACCAGAAACTTCCTGACTTGGGCCTGCTGGAGAAATAACACCGCTAATCAGAGTCTGCGAATCTAAAGTCAATAGTGCTCTATGTGACAAGCTGGACAGTTAACATACATATTGTTAGAGGCTGGTCAAATTTTGAGAGAAGATTTAATCAGAAAATTAAATGCTGCCAAAGTTTAAATTGTGGTTTATTTAGGCAAAAAAACAATAAAACAAAACAAAACAAAAAAAGGGAGCACTTGAGTTTTCCACAAAAATTCTCACCTGGCCAAAACTCTGGACAGTGCCTCTAATTTCATGCAGGACACGACGCAGCTGCATTTCTGTACTGCTCATAGCCGGCGGAGGAGTTGGGGTGTCAGACTGGAATGAGGATGACAATGGGGCAGGCGAAGTGTGGAATGGAGAATTACAATGATGTCCATAGAGCATAGTGGATTGATAAGCTGTTTGACCATAGGCCAGGCTACAGGGTGCGCTGCAGGAGTGAGGAAGAGGCACTTGGGGGTTGAAAGGATTTGCCTGCTGGTGCAGGTTGCAAGTGGAACCGTAAGAGTTAGTAAGAGGAGGAGAGTGGAAGGACGTTAAGGGATTGTAAGGCATGTTTGGAGGGTGGGCATAAGCCATATTCTGTTGGGGGAAAGGTGGACCATGAGGAGGTGTGTATAAAGGGTGAGGAAGTGGTGTGTTCAGTGACTGATGATAATGTGGATACAAGCCACTCTGTGTGTAAGGGCTGGGACTGTGGATAGGGCTATAACTGTGACTTGGGGGATTAACTGCAACAGGTTTTTGGTGAGAGGAGCCAAATGATCCGCGAAATTGAGGAAGTTCTTGCTGAATGTGCCTTGGAATTGCAGGAAATGGCATCCCGGTGTGCTGGGTGAGATCAGGGACACTGTTGGTGCTCCAAACAGGAGCTTCTGATATACGCCGCAAGGGCCAATCAGCAGGAATGCTGTAGAGTGAGCTTGTCGACCGAGTCAAATGCTGAGGTACATTCATGGGGTACGGAGGAACTCCTATGCCGTCTAACTCTACTTCTGAATTTGGGTTGATCGAGTCTCCGTGAACAAAATCAGACTGAGATCTGACATGAGGTTTGCTGATTTCTTCCACGACACTGGATGCGACCTCGTCTGGTTCCTCCTCATAACGATAGCTGTAGCATGGTGGAGTGCACTGTCGGACTGAGCCCTGGCCCAGTTGGATGTGCACAGATGACACCACTCGGTTTGTATTTGGGAGGGAGCTGGACCTTTGAAGTGGGTTCCTCACCTGCTCATCCAGATTCTTCAGGAGGTCGCTTGATCGAACCCAAACCTGTCCCCTTTGTTCCTCACATGAAGTTGTCCTCTGCTGGGTCTGACGCAGGGTACCACGGACCCTACCTGACGTGCTAGGGTTCTCCTTTTCATTAACTGTGGAATCAGCAACATTACTTGAACTTTGTCCTGGGGCAGGTACATCATCTAACACTGGTTCTATTGAATTGGAAAAGCTTGATTGTGACGATGAATTTATCTCTGTCGAGCTGTCAGAGTCCATGACCATATCTTGATCGCTCACAGGGCTCGTCTCTACACTTGCATTAGATATGTTTGATACTGAAGCCAGATCTGTAGATGACTGTGGATCTGCTGACTCTACAGTGGAGCCTGATTCTCTGCTAGAGCTTTTTTCTCTCTCAGGCCCAGCAGTCTCCAGTGACTCTGGCTGTGTCTTGTCTATGATGCAATGGCTAGGCACCTGTTTTCTCACATGTTCAGGGTCTTCCTCAGCTCTGATTGGGCCAAAGAGCCCCATACTGGTCTGCACAAGTAGCTCATCATCCACTAACAGTCTTTCAAAGGCTGGGTGTTCCAGAGACTCGGGTGTTCCGGGTGAAACTGCATGAGCTGTCACGGTCATTTCGCTGTCACAGCTGTCCGAGCTGTCCTGGACCTGATACAGAAGATTAATGCTTAATGTTATTTTTTTTTTTTTTTTTTTACATTGTACACATTTTACAGTGCTAAAGACGTGCTACAACAAAAACACCTACACATATGTGATATGTCAAGCTTAATAAATGTTTAGCTACCCAACTTTTATTCTTAAGTCCATGCAAAAAACAAAAAGAAAATACGACGATTTATAACAGAGGTCCCCAAACTACAGCCCATGAGCCGTATTCCATCTGAACAATTCCAGAGACATATTTTGAAAATAAAATTTTAAATATACATTTTTAATCAAATCATATATGTATTTCATAATAAAGGTTGACTTTAAAAATAAATATTTCCCTTACTTTCCCTTTTGTTTACCGTCTAAAATCCAAACCGATTTTTCTGGCTTCTGGTCTGCTGTAATTATAAGAGCGGTGCCTGGAGGCGAACCACTTATGCCATGTGCTGTTTGTTTTTACACGTGAGACAGGGCTCTGCACAGAGAGCACTATATTACATTTAACACATTTATTAACTTTATAATTATTTATATTTATTTCCTTTAGCACATTTTTAATTTTTGTAAGTAAGTAAATGTTTTGATTTCAATAACAATGAATATAAAACAATATATATATACACACACACATACACACACACACACACACACACACACAATATATATATATAAATAATCTAGCATTAGGAGGCAAAATAAATACATGAAAAATCATAATAAAATCTCCACAATAATATAAGTAGTCACTCCAGCCCATGTCATTTTCTGTTGCAGATCGACCTGCCCCCCATTAAAGAAAGGAAAAATAGAAAAACGTTTAAAGGACCGCTGTTTTATATAAAACGTATAAAATATAAGAATAACAGAATAACAATATATGTTATTTTGCACTATTACCAGCTTGAATTATGGTGCAATTATAAGCAGGACAACATACTGTAAGGCTACTGTCTGATGAACACACCTTCAGACTATTCGCTGAGCCTTCTGTTGAGGGATCCTCTGCAAAGCCGCTGCTGTCTGACTGTTGACTAGCTGTCCTAAGTAAAGGCTCTGGAAACAGAATTGTGGGTGGGACGATAAAGCAGTGAGGCAGAGTTAATATTGCAAGCAAATTTGTAAAACATGCCCCGCATGTGTAGCCCAAATAGACGCCAATAGATTATAAAGTTGCGTCTATACAAAAATAAATTCAGATTCGTTTCAATTAGGTTCACTAATCTAGGGTTTTTTCAATGGTTTTAAAGATGGTTAATCTGCACTGTAATAGCTTTTTGCAGATAAAAAAAAATAAATAAATGAAACTGCACTCAATTAGCGTTTACACACACACAAGACCAGAAATCAGAAATGAACAATGCCACTCAAACTGCCACAGAGTACCATGAGATCTTGTTGGTGCAGGTCTCAGGCTTGTGCTGGACAGGAAACTGACAGGAAAAGTACAATTCCAATTTTCTGGTGCAAAAACATGGAGTACGTTTTTGCAGTAGGGAAAAATTTGGATTCTACCACAAGAGGACACTCTGGATCCACTGCTCACAAACATTCCCTCGTAAGAATCTGGTAATTAGCTTGCTTTCAGGGGATTGGCCCTAAACTATGTGGGAATTATTACAATTAAATCTTTGTGAAAAATGTGTATTTTAGGACAAAAAAAAAAAAAAAAAAAAAAAACTGATTTGATTGAGGTCTGCTGTATATTTAGGAGCAATGTTCTTTTGACCAGGTTGTACTAATTCAAAACAGGACGAGTAACAAAATTTGTTCTTTACAAAAGAGTGTTATGTAATGCGAAAAGCTAATATAAAACTTGTGATTCAGCTGCATAATAGTTGTTATTCACATTGCTGAATTAAACCACAGCAATGATAGCTGAAGCCAGAAGTCCCAACCTCCACATGTTTGGGAGTCTTTCCTCAAGTTATTTTTCCGGGATTTCTTTCTTAATACACTGAAAATATTACTATAAAGTGTTAGGAGTTGAAAGATAAGCGATAACTTTCAATATTAAAATGTTACAGATTCAGAGCTGAGAACAACAAAAATAGGTGCAGCAACAAACCAAATCTTTATACCATAAATTGAGAAATAAATTATGAATTATTTGAGTTAGAAAATGTGCGTTCTGCATTCAAGTAATCAACACAGAAAATAAAATGTGCAAAATGCGCAATAATTTGGAAATATGATATGGACAGCACAACTCACCACTGCCCTCTCTGGAGTGGTGAATCCCAGATCCTGGCTCATCCTCGTTACTCTGTAACTGAAATAAAAGGCCTTGTTTAGAAAACTACTACTAAGACCAATACATGCAAACTAAGCAACTAAGCAGTACATAAAAAAAGACAATTATTTTGTGCAACTAAGCCAACAAAAGCCACTGCTATTCTGTCCTGACCTATGAAGGAATGCGTGTCCTGTACACTCAATATTTATAGCTTTCAAAGGTCACAGCATTAAATTAAA
This sequence comes from Silurus glanis, assembly GCA_014706435.1. Classification (NCBI taxonomy): domain Eukaryota; kingdom Metazoa; phylum Chordata; class Actinopteri; order Siluriformes; family Siluridae; genus Silurus; species Silurus glanis. Next base: position 895,131 of record JAAIIK010000093.1, read on the forward strand.
GCTCGAAAAGAAAAACAAAACAACAAAAGCTAGCTAAGGGAAGGTTGGTCTCTGAAGTTCTGATTGTAAATATTACCTCTTCCATCTCGAAGGAGTCTCTTGGCTGGTTAAGGAGATGTGCTATGTGGGGATTAGGCGGGAAGGAGTATGGCTCTTTATCTGAAGTGGAAGAGGAGGAGACTGTCTTCTGCTTCTCTGGGATCAGACTCGATTCGGATTCAGCGATTTGACCGTCGCTCTGCTCCTTCACCAAGTCGGAAACATCCGGAATCACCTCAGGTTTTTTGCCAGCACTTGGAGACAATCGCTCTCCATTAATAATTTTTGAGTTTTCTGCCACCGAGTCACAAACATCGACACCACACTGATTGGACTCCTCTGCTACTGTTGCGAGAGAGGAGTCCTTCCTCCTGAAAACCTTCTGCTTGAGCTCAGCATCAGAGTGAGCTTCGGAATCACCGTTTTTTATTCTCTCAGGGTCAGAGTTCGTGGTTTTGGAGTTCATGATCTCTGCCAGGGCCATGAGGTTTGGTCGGGTGATGTTCTTCTTCAGGATTTTGACTGCATTAAGGGTGGAGCTATTCCTCCGTAGTGGGGCAGGCTCTTTAGGCTCCGGCTCCTTGTGGCAGAACTTTTGAATCGGACGGCCCGAGACCTGGGAGTAGATCTCCGAGAAGACGTTGGCCACAGTGGCCAATACCTCAGTTTGACGAAAGCGGCCTACAAACCAAGAATCAGGCATCAGGTTTTTAACATTCACAACAGAATTTGAATGAAAAGTTTTTGCAAATCAACTGCAAATGCCCCAGTGCTGGACTTATTTGCTGCTGAATCTTTGCAAGAATTCCATAACGAAACTAATGCAAGCATATGCACACATTTAGTCCAAACATTCAAGCAAAAATTATCAAACACGTTTTTTTTTTTTTACTTGTACATGTTTCCAGGAGATACAGAATAAACGATCCGAGCTGTCAGTAAATGAACAAGAAAGCAGCTATCTGGCTGTACAGCCATTTTCCTGTGTAAAGACTTGATGACTAAGCGTTCAGGCATGGCTCAAAGGAAGCCAAGCCAAGAGCAGACAGCGCAGAACTGAGAGAACTACTGGCTTCTTGATCAGCGCACATGACACAAGCAGTCAATCCTTCTCCACGCCCCGTGTGTATTCTGAGACAGAAAGACAGATGTTATGCAAGAAAAGACAACAAGATTTTTTGGGAAAGCTGCAGCTCATTTTTGCAGCAGATTGTAATTTTCCCCGTAATGCCAAACAGGATTGCAAGCTTATCTAAACAAGCATAAAATGCTTCTAGACAGCATAACTTCAGTGCAACCCCAACACTGTTTGATCAAATTTTAAGGCTTTCTTCATCTTCTTCAGCAAGATTTAGTGCTTTCAGTAAAACACATGGATGCAAACTTGCGCTCCCACAACAGTACATTGTGCAAATGCCATCAACCAAATCAAACACAGTTCCAAACCTCTGCAATGATAACAAATGAAAAGCCTTGCTCTGGTCTAGATCTCTGCCAATCCCATCTGCTTGCTTTCGACTGCTCCAAGACAGAAGTATTCAAATGTGAGCCAGCAAGCAGACTGGCATTGCGGCGGCAAAACGGCCATAGAAGCAACCTGAACCGCTCTCACAAATGACTCATAAAAGGCTGATATGTCCTCTAACCACTTTTTCAGTTTCAACACTCTTTCTCATAAAAGACAATGACACCATTGTGTGGCTGTTTCAGCCATTATAGTTGATTATGCAACACTGGGTTTTTAGGCTTCCTATCTTTTAAAAAGCAATGCAAATATAGAGCGCTTACACCCAATTACAAATAACACGCAAAACAAAAATCTGCACAATGGCATTACTTTCTACTGAATGTAGGCGGACAAAGAGATCTGGATTATTCATCAATTGTGGCACAACCTGAAGCCCCTACATCAAAATAACTCCCTGGCTTTAAGAGCAAATCTTTGATATTAGTATCTCTGGCTGTGAACAAAGTCTTAACTCCCTTGTCCAAGAGCTGTGATCATATCTGCCAAAGAATGTGTCATTGGATCTTTTTGTACACCATGCAAGAACTCAAGCCAAAGTACAGTTGGAGTCCTGACAAACAGTTCCCACAAACTAATTAAATGATTGATGCTCCAAACAAGCTGGCCAGGATGGGGTCTCTGCACCACACTCCTTAGATTACTTTTAGTTGGTAGTGTCACTAAGATTGATGTCTTTGAGCTGGCTGTTCCATTGTTGTATGTTTTATCTATTAAATTTATCTATTTTTTTTTTTTACCTTAAATTATTCTTGCCAATTCCCACCTCATTATGCATTCCTCCCTCATGTCATCTCGGAACAGGTTTGAGCCTCATAGTTCCCGTAAAAACGAATTCTTAATGTTACAGCATACACTGACACACAAGAGAATAATGTGCATCAAACATTAGTGCAACAATTTACCCTTTGTTAAAAGACCAGACATGGGGGACAATGAGCAAGAGTCCACATACCATTGGCCATATGGTGGACCCTGTTCAAGATGAGTGAAGCCAGTAATTTTTTTTGTTTCTGACCGGTCACTTGGCCAACATAAAAAAACGGACTAAATACTTTTGGAGATCAAATTAACAAAACAATTCTTCTTCTTCTTCTTTCGGCTGCTCCCATTAGGGGTCGCCACAGCGGATCATCCGTCTCCATACCACCCTGTCCTCTACATCTGCCTCTTTCACACCAACTACCTGCATGTCTTCCCTCACCACATCCATGAACCTCCTCCTTGGGCTTCCTCTGTTCCTCCTACCTGGTGGCTCCATCCTCAGCATTCTTCTACCAATATAATTCATGTCCCTCCTCTGCACATGTCCAAACCATCTCAATCTCGCCTCCCTCACCTTGTCACCAAAACGTTCAACATGCGCAGTCCCTCTAATAAACTCATTTCTAATCTTGTCCATCCTCGTCACTCCCAACGAAAACCTTAACATCTTCCGCTCTGCTACCTCCAGCTCCACCTCCTGTCTTCTACTCAATGCCACTGTCTCTAATCCATACAACATCGCAGGTCTCACCACAGTCTTATAAACTTCCCCTTTTATTCTTGCAGATACTCTTCTATCACAAATCGCTCCTATCACTCTTCTCCACCCACTCCACCCTGCCTGCACTCTTTTCTTTACTTCTCTAACACACTCTCCATTACTTTGCACTGTTGACCCCAGGTACCTGAACTCCTCCACCTTCTCCACCTCTTCTCCCTGCAATCGCACCACTCCACTGCCCTCCCTCTCATTCACACACATGTACTCTGTCTTACTCCTACTGACTTTCATTCCCCTTCTCTCCAGCGCATATCTCCACCTCTCCAGGCTCTTCTCAACCTGCTCACTACTCTCACCACAAATCACAATATCATCCGCAAACATCATAGTCCAGGGAGACTCCTGTCTGACCTCGTCCGTCAACCTGTCCAACACCACTGCAAACAGGAAAGGGCTCAGGGCCGATCCTTGATGCAGTCCAACCTTCACCCTGAACCAGTCTGTCGTTCTTACTGCACACTTCACTGCTGTCACACTGTCCTCATACATGTCCTGCACCACCCTCACATACTTCTCTGACACACCTGACTTCCTCATACAATACCACAACTCCTCTCTTGGCACTCTGTTGTACACTTTCTCTAAATCCACAAATACACAATGCAACTCCTTCTGTCCTTCTCTATACTTCTCTATCAACATCCTCAAAGCAAATAAGGCATCTGTGGTGCTCTTCCTCGGCATGAAACCATACTGTTGCTCACAGATGGTCACCTCTTCTCTCAGCCTGGCTTCTACTACTCTTTCCCATAACTTCATGGTGTGAATGATCAACTTTATTCCCCTTTAGTTACTGCAGGTCTGCACATCTCCCTTATGCTTAAAGATCGGTACCAGCACACTCCTTCTCCATTCCTCAGGCATCCTCCCACCTTCCAGAATCTTGTTAAACAATCTGGTTAAAAACTCCACTGCCATCTCTCCTAAACATCTCCACGCTTCTACAGGTATGTCATCTGGTCCAACCGACTTTCCACTCTTCATCCTCTTAATCGCTGCTCTCACTTCCTCCTTACTAATCCTATTTACATCCTGCTTCACCAACTCCACATCATCCAACCTTCTCTCTCTCTGATTTTCCTCATTCATCAGCTGCTCAAAATACTCCCTCCACCTTCTCAACACACTCTCCTCACTAGTGAACACATTTCCCTCTCCATCCTTTATTGCTCTAACAATTATGATGCTAAAATTCTCCCTTCTTAAAAGACGAGGTCAATGTCTTAAACTTGTAACCATTCATGACCATGGTGCTGTCTAGATTCAACTTGTGACTTAACAATTAAAAGGTAAAGCCCAATCATTTGAGAGTTCCAAGCTTGCATTACTTTCATGACAATGGTCTTGCTATTGCTTAAAAAAAAAAAAAAAGAAAAAGAAAAAAAATTACCAAATATTACATTTACAATTCTCTCAATAATCACCAAGCTACAGTCTTCTTTAATCCATACTATAATACATCAAAACTAGTCGACTGGCCGGTAAATTTAATCATTTTTTAATTAATCAGCATTGGCTGATTGTGCTGCAAATAAGGCCAATTATTAGACAGGTGCATCTGACACACCAAATCGTGCGTGCACATTCTGTGTTTGCATGACAGAACGAATTCTCCATACCAGCAGGAGGCAGTGGTCTGTATTAGGCATCCAAACACGAAAACCGGAAGAGCTAGAACTGTGAATATATAAACCTTCTACTACTATGCCAGCACTACCCAAGCCAAATACACCACATCCAGGTCCATCTTCAACCGACATTTAAATCCTAATGGTTTGTTTAGCCTTGGTCAAAATGCCATTAAGATTTTTCTTACAAATTGTATAGACCTTCACTTGTAAAAAGTAAGGAGGTGGTAACTTCGTGGTCAAGGCGTTAGACTTTGGATGAGAAGGTCAGGAGTTTCAATCCCAGCCACACCAACCTGCTGCTCCTGTGCCCCTGAGAAGGCCCTGAACCCCATAGCTGCTCAGTTTTATGAATGATGTAAATGTAAGTCGCTCTGGATAAGGGCGTCTGCCAAATGCTGTTAATGTGAAAATGCAAACCATCCCAATGTCATTTTTGTGTAAAAACTGAATCCACCCTCCAGTATATATACACTTCTTATGACTGTTTTATTAATGTTATTAGCATGTGTATATATACACACACACACACACACACACACACACACACACACACACACACCCACCCCCCCATACCATACAGATGAACATGACCTGTTTGCATACCTGAATACTTTCCTCGCTATCTCAAAATAAATAAAATACAGAGAGCTTAAAGGAGAGAAAAAGGGCATCCAGATCCTGGAAATTGACTACAACCATAACAAGGTCATCAAATAAACAGCAGGAAACTTCTTGATTAACTAGTTATTCCAGAAACTCATGACCATGCTACAACATGTTATCATTAGGGAAATTTACCTGCACGTGCTGTTTATTAAACCCAAATATTTAAGAAGAAATCTTCCATGTTTTCCGAACCTTTTACAAGAGAAGAACAGGTGTACAGTGAGATAAGCCATGGGACAAAGCAGCTGTAATCACCTAGCATGTTAAAAAGGAAGTTCCATCTACCTTCTCTCCAACCAGGAACATGTTCACCACAGATCTTTGAGTTACTACGAACCAGAGAACAAACAAGTCTCTTACTGGTGAGGGCGTAGTTGGGATTTTCCAGCTCCATCCGTTGCATCTGTGCTCCCAGATAAACCTTGATATCAATGCCCTTGGCATTGGAAGATGTGTTGAAGAACCGTGATGGGATTTTTGAGGCAATGTCAGGCTCCTCACGGCCAAAGCCCAGGTTGTAGAGGATTTCTTCTGGGTCCTCCTCATACAGGTCCAAAAGCTCGGAGACACTGGTGGATATTGAAGATGTTACAAGGTTAGGAGCTTTAAATTAGGATCACAAGTTTGGTGGTACATTTTTTGCCATAGACCTGGAAGTCTATATACCGTATTTTCCGGACTATAAGCTGCTACTTTTTTTCCCCACGCTTTGAACCCCACGGCTTAAACAATGAAGCGGCTAATTTATGGAATTTTCCTGTGTTTTTCCCGGTTTCACAAGCTTCATGCCAAAAAACTGAGCCCCATAACATTAGACCAATGAAATTGCCGAGCGGGTTCAGGTGAACCAATGAGACTCTTTATATTAAATCAGACGCGCTCCCACTGAATCGGGCCGCACCACATCATAAATATGGATGAGGTTCCTCTGACGTTTGACCTGCCTCTCACTCGGACTGTCTACAGGAAAGGCGAATCATTCGTCACGCTGAAAACAACCGGGCATGAAAAAACGCACTTCACCTGTGTTCTGAGCTGCACGGCATCGGGAGAAAAGCTTCACCGATGGTGATTTTTAAAACGCACGACGATGCCAAAAGATAAACTCCCGAGAGAAATAGTTGTGAAAGGAAGGAGGAAGACAGTGAACAATGACTTTCTTGGTAGGCTACTGTTTAGATACAAGCCGTGTAACAGGCACTGTCTTTTGTTAAAGCCTGTGTAAAGTTCATTAGTTTCAGTGTAGACACCTGCGGCTTATTTATGTTCAAAATAAAAATCTTTGTAAAATTCAGTGGGTGCGGCTTATATTTGGGTGCGCTTAATAGTCCGGAAATTACGGTACTATATATCTAGCCCTATATCCTGGGTCATAGGCATAATAACCATCTTATGAATCGCATTTGATTGCATGCATATCTATTTGCTTGCTGCTTATTAGCTGTGAAAATGTAGTTAATTTTTTCAAGACAGAATAAAAAAGGGGGGAAAAAAGGGGAAAAAAAAGACAACATAAACAAGTGAGTTTAGTTGCATGGCATTACCTGGACACGGTGCCGCTGCTCTTTCCCGAGCCGGTTGAGTTCATACTCCGACCCTTCTGTCTGAACTGACTCCTCTTCTCCATTGCTTGCATGTCATATTTACTAAAAAAAGAAAGTAAGATAGATGAAAAAAGAACAAACACTCTTGTGCATTCAGAGTTCACTGGTGCAATGTTATAGCTTGTTATTTGGTAGTGACTGACCGCTACTGTTGTCATTAGTGGGCGTGGCCTTTCTAGGTTCTTTATTAAGAAACCATGACATGGCGTGATGGAACACTTTTCTTCCAGAATGTGACATATTTCCGACTAAAACAGGCTGTACGTTTCCTCCTGATTACATTTGGATGCGAGCCATAGAGGGGTTTGAAACAGCAAAAATATGTTTAACTGCATTCTGACTGAAGATTACAGAAAAAATACATTGAATAAAATTAAAAACTGTAATATCTACACTGTGTATATGCATCGCTGCATTGCGGTTTGTAAAAATATAGAATTTTCATGTTAGATTAAAAGTTTTATGTATATATTCAATGCACATTTAAAACTATAATATATAGGAATATATTTATTGGACACCTGACTTTCATAGTTAGAGGCACACAATTATATAGGATGTATTTAGATGTGGTAGCATTAAATCTTCCTTCACTTGAACTAGGAGACCCAAACCAGCTCCATGAAAATATGCTTATTTATGGGATGGCGTGAGTGGAAGATCTTGAGTGTCATACTATAGAGCTCTGACCTCAACCCTATTGAGCAACCTGCACCCCAGGCGCCCTTACCTCACCTACATCAGTACCTGAATTTACTATTGTCCTAGTGGCTGAGAACAAATCTCCACAAGCGCATGCCAAAATCTATCTAATCATCTTCCCAGAAAATTGGAAGATATTATAACAGCAAATGGGGACTGAATGTGGAATGGAATGTTCAAAAAGCACATAATTCTAATGGTCAGGTGTCAGAAATGTTTATGTTATAAAATATAAAATGTTGATTGCACATACTGAAGAGATTATAAGCAGGATCGTTGCTTTTTGCGCAATAGGCGGTGCAATTGTAGCAGAATATTAAGATTAATACTTGTTGTACTGTACAAGGTGATTCCAATAAAACTTGAATGTATTATATAACAGGCTACGCAATAATTCTCCAAATTAAATGAAGACAGAGACAAAGTTTATATGGAATGCTTCTCATAATGTGGCATAAAAAAAAAACAAGTGAGCTTAAGGTAGAAAGAATAGATTTCTGTTCAGTTTATGTTACACTCATCACCTTTACATTATCTGTAGCTGTCCTGTAAGTTTTGCATGATTCTATGCTAGCCTTCTACCGCAGGACTTTGGTACTGTAGTGCTAACACTTTTTACGACTTAAATCAGAGGTTTCTGACCCTCAGCACAATCCGAATGAAGTCAGAGAAAAGAAAAGGGCCAGTATTGCTTTTCAACATGATTCTAAAAAAATTGGATATCAGAAAAGAGGTTTTACTTGCCTGGGGTCAGGTTTGACACTGCTGCTATGGAGTACATGGGCTACAGCGAAAGAGAAGCAGGAGACAGTGTAAGAATGATCGAATCGCAACATCAAATTCAAACCACAACCTACTGTAGCAACCTGAAGTAACACCACCATTCCACAAAAAAAAATTGCCAATTGGTAAACAAATGTCATACACAGTCCAGATAAATATTCCTCCCGGAATCTCAAGATTCCATCTTAATCCTTTCAGTCTTGTCATCCTTGCGGCTCTTTACAGAAACTCTTCTCGCAAGGGTGTTAGCAAGACAGCGAGAATTTACATTACAAATCACATAAGGACCGGGAGCAAAAGGTGACAAGTCTAGGGAAAGATTCATCTACACCCACTTTCGCAGTTAGGCAAGTATGCCTAGCTTGGCTACATCTGTCCTTTCCTTACTACCAGCCTACTTTAAGGCCACCTGACCAACCAGAGTGCAGACTTCAAACCAAGAAGGCAGGGCTTTATCTTTCTAAGGAGCAGGTCAGATTGTGGATACTAGCCTCCTTGCTCATTTGGCAGACTTTCAATGTGATCTCTTCTTTGCATCAGATCTACAAAGCTAATGAAAGTCTGTCTTCCATTACCTTTCTCAAATACTGTCTAAACCTTGTTAAACTAAGTGTACAACTAAAACTACAGCTTTGAACAGGTTCATTTGATCTAGTTATATTCTTGCTTTGCTCAATTCTTTTGCTAAAAGTTGTTTCACATGCACACTGTTTCACTTCTGTAAAGGATTCCATTATCCGTTGCTACTGGCTCGGATTTACTCTCACTTCTGCATTCTCAGTCTTAGCTAAAAATCCTGAGACAGTGAAGAGGCAGTGTAAAGCCAGAACAAATGTAAAAGCAGAACCTTGATGATTATTACATTGTGATAATTTGTAATAATTGTTAGAATTTGACTTTTTATTTTATTGTAAATGCTTGTCCTATTATAATAATCCTATAATAAAAAGATTTACAATTTTTCTCATTTTTAATAATTTAACTGGACATTTCTTAAGCCCTACCTACTCTCAGATTCCTTTACTGGCCATACTAGAGAAATCACTAAAAGTTCTGCTTTGTCAGTTGTATATACGGTTTAAGCAAAAGTCTACAATAGATTTGATTCATTATACAATCTTTTTGTTTAAGTCAGGAAATTTGCAGAAGAAAACATCAACACTATGTGATATTGGTGATACAGCATAAATATATTAAAACATGTTAGACTAGGTGTAGGCATATTTGTGTTTTTTTTTTTTAAATGAAACTTTACAATTTCTTGGACTTTTTCGAAAGAATTACCAAAACCCCCAACACTAGGTGCTTGGACCTTTATTAGCACGCTTTATATTCGATATTTCTGTTAAAATCTCTGATATTCTTTTGCCAAAATCCATATAATTTATTGTCTCAGATTCCATTTACCTTTCTTGTTACAAAAGTTGCTTGTATGTTCATGTTTTAATTAAAATTTTGTGAATTTTAGGTTTGGAATATATAAAAAAACTTGATTCCTAAATTCTTATGTTTTACCAATCTTAATAAAAAATGTTTATTGTGAACACATTACTCTGAATTAATCCAGTTTATAAAAATATTATAAAATAAAATCAAGATTATTAAACAAGTAATAGTTGGAATAAAAAATTATAATAAAATTTCATTCAGAAAAAGGTAAACATCAATCAAAACTTTGTGAAAAGCTCACACTGTCCTTAATGGACATGTTACAATACCTTAGTGAACAAAGGTAACAAAGCCTGAGTGTGTTGTCAGTATTTAGATATCAACACATACCTTCAGCACCCAAGGACAAGTCATCTTCGAAGCTACAGCCATTCCTCTGTGGTCCTACAAAGCAAAGAAAGCGAAGAATCTTTACACCCTGCCATCTTTAATCAAAAGGAACTGGCGAAGAACTCTTCCCTATTTCTCAAAAAGCACATTTCCTAACACCCACACACAGTTCTGTCGCCGACTCAGCTCTTTATGCTGAGATAAAACACATACCATTAGTGTGGACTGTCACTGGCTTATCTACAGAGCGATCCTATTGACCACATGGTGGTGTGTGTGTGTGTGTGTGTGTGTGTGTGTGTGTGTGTGTGTGTGTGAGAAGATCTTGGCTCCAAAGTTCAAAAGGAGTGTTGGATCAGAAAGTGAGTTGGACTAGATGATTACTGTGATGCAAGGTATGGGGGAAAATAAACCTACTAATGAACAAACAGTAAAACAACAAGAGAATTTTCAAAGTAATGTTCAAATATCTCCTGTTAATATAACGAGTCTAACGAGAGAGAAAATGACGTGCTGAACCTGTCGTCTGCACACTAAAAGCACAGGAACCAAAACACTAAGGTGTCCAAGTTAAAGCTGCGCGAGTTTCATTCTTGCCCGAATTATACCTCGAAACTCTAAACTCGCATTAAATCGGACAAAATTACACAATACCACTTACAAAGCCTTGTGTGGTTCTTTTTTTTCTGCCAAATGTTGTAGTTTTTTCATTTAAATAAATCAACACAAACATTAACATTAAACCAGTCAAAAATGTTGACTGATAATTCTGAGTGTCCATTGTGAAAAGTGTGATAGAAACAAACTTGAAGCAGAGATTGTAACTAATATTTTACAGAAATAATGGAAGAAAATTGAGTTGGTAACATGCCACATATTGATTTATAAGTAAGACAGTGCCAATGTGAGTGCTTTTGTTAGTCTAGACTTTGCAATTGAGCTTTATTGTAACAATGGACACTCAGAATTATGTGAATTATGTGTATTTATCCCTGATGAGCACCCTGGGGTGACTGTGGCAATAAAAATCTCCCTTAGATTGGATGAGGAAGAAACCTTGAGAAGAACCAGACTCGAAAGGGGAACCCATACTCATGAGTGACATCAAGCGTGTGATTATAAATCATAAAAAAAAAGCATATGAGCTGGGAAAATATTTTTTAATCCCTCGAGAACCTGGAACAATTTAATGGAAGTCATCAGACCGTATTTTACTATATGCTTTAGCTATTTCGAATTGGGGTTTTATTTTTCGCCACTCTGTTACTGTGTCTTTTTCCGACTTCTTGTCCAGGCTAAGATTTTATTCCCTATAAGTTTTATTTTATCCTATAAAAACAAAGGGTACTTACTAACCCCACACTGTCATTTCATAAGCAAGACATTAACGTAAACAACAAATACTGCTGTATTGGCTCCCTGCAAATTTGGACTTATTTAGAAAACCTAGAAATTTACACTACCTCAATTTTACATACCCTGCACAAATTGTATAAAGGCTTTTTCTTTATTTATTACTTTATTATTCTATTATTTCTAATTATAATTTTTTTATCTTTTATATTTTGACATGACAGATTGGCAATAAGATTCTGATTATGGAAACAACTTACACACAGACTTGCTTGGTGGATGCGGCTGGGATTTGAAATTGCCTTCGGAGATATACACACATATATACACACACACACACACACACACACACACACACACACACACACACACACACACACACACACACACACACACACAGAACACACAACCTGCTACACACATACACACACAACCTGCTACACACATACACACACAACCTGCTACACACACACACACA
>JAAIIK010000093.1:936546-946726 GCA_014706435.1 Silurus glanis
CTCTTACTCAGTCAGTCTCGCTCTTACTCAGTCAGTCTCGCTCTTACTCAGTCAGTCTCGCTCTTACTCAGTCAGTCTCGCTCTTACTCATCATTCATCATCATTTACATCCTAGCAAATTCACCTCAAGGTCAGTCTGCAATGCTCATAGAAATTGCAAAAAAAATTAAATAAGTGTTACATTTCAGACTCTACAGTTAGCATGTTAAATGTTACAACTCAGGACAGAAAAATTTGGGGAAAAAAGAAAATGTTTGTAGTTTGAAAGGGTTCCTAGCCTCAATAAAATAATAAAAAAAAAGAGCGCTTGGCAGCACAGTTTAAGTTTCTTAAGTTGCATCTAAACAAAGCACAAGACTTCTGGAACAATGAGAAATGAGACAGATGAGAAAGTGGAGATGTTTGGTCATAATTCCAACCACCACATTTGGTAAAAACACAATGCAGCATACTGCATCAGCGCAATCACCTGTCACAATACTAACTGTCAAACATGTTGACGGAGAGGTGATGATTTGAGCTGGGTTTGCAATCACAGGACTCTGGCATCTTGCAGTAACTGACCTCCAAACTTCAACCTGACTGAATTATTGTGATAGGATCTTAAGAGAGCTGTGCATAAACACCTGCAAAGCTCAATAAACCGACAGGATTGTAAAGAAGAGTGAAAACTCCACCAAAACAATGTGAAGGACCAATAAATTCATACAGAATACAATTACTTAAAGTGATTGCTTCTAGAGGTGTTTTCAGAAGCTATTGAATCATAAGGTGTACTCCGTGTTTCACATATGGCTTCTTTATCTTTGTTTTTGTAAAATGAATAAAGAAACTGCATGATGAGTCACGTGTTGTTCATGCGGGGTTGCATGTCCAGCTTTTGAGGATCTTTTGGTCTACTTCACTTTGTCAGGCGGGTCCTATTTAAGAGATGTGTTGATTGTGAACAGGTGTGGCAGTAATCAGGCCTGGGTGTGGTGAGAGAAATTACACTCAGGTGTGATAAACCACAGTTTTAACAGGGGGGCAAACACTTTCACACAGGGCCATGTAGTTTTAGATTTTGTTTTCCCTCAATGATAAAAACCTTCATTTAGAAACTGGATCATGTTTACTTGTGTTATCTTTTACTAATATTTAAATGAGTTTGATGATGTGAAACATCAAAGTGTGACAAACATAAGAAAAAATAAGAAATCAGGAACAACACTTTCACACCACTATAGATATTTTTTCAATTTTATTATATTTTATTCCTCTACTTCCTACTATTATATTCCATTTTCATTTCATTTAATTGCATGATATTTCTATGTAAGTAATATCAAAATATAAAATGTATGTTCAGGACGTGATGGTTGGGAAGAAACCTGCTGTAAGGTTGCAATGTTGAACACCGGCACTGCATCACATCTTGTGTTTGTGTAGCAAACAGCATGAAACACGTCAGAGGCTTTTGTTTCTCCATCTCTTATCTGCAATCGCTGCTCCGAGTGAACGAATATCAGTCTTTGGGGAAAAGTGGAACATGGAGCGAATGTAGTGCTTTATCCTGATAAAGTGGGTGGAAAAAGGACTTGAGAGGAAGGAGGAAGGTAACGTGATGGACATCTTGGCTGTTAAGAGCGTTACGGGACACGATCACAATCCTGCTTCATTAATGTTTAATCCAGTTTAGTGCTTTGTCAACGATGCGTAATCGTTTAAACACAGCAAAGGAACAAGATATGATAATGGAGCGTTTCTTTGCAGCTGGTGTGCGAAGGTTTCGATTCAGCACATATTAAATCCGATTGTTGGGCCTGGGTATGGAGATGTACTGTGTGTGTTTTATCGATTACGATCGTGATGTGCTGTTTTTTTCATCCTCCTGCTTCTATAAATATCTAGGGCTGTAACGATTCCTCGAGTAATTCAATTACAAAAATTCGCTTCATTTAGTCCACTTTACTACACATGGAGCACTGCGTTTCCTACGGACCATTATTACTCACGCACCACCCGCTAAACTCTGGAGCGCCCTGGACAGGGAACACAGAGGACGCTGCAGAATGAAAAACAGAGGAACGGGGGGAAAACAGAAAGGGGCGAGAAGAAGACTCATTTCTGCCACATTAAATAAAAAGTTTGCCTAATTCCAAGTTTCTCGCAAATCTGACTGAATCAGGCAACGTCACCCCTCGGTAGTGCCAGAAAGCTTTACACTTTGAAAATGAAATGGGCCACAATCAAAAGAACCGCATGGAATGAAACTGAGCCTCCGATCGCTGGAGAGAACTCTGTCTAACAATCAGCTCTGGAGGAGACAGAACAAGATAGATGAAGCAGAGGAGCCTGGTTTATACACCTACAGCTTTAAACTTCAGGCCGACAGCATGGTTACCGGTGGATGCACGAGAAATGTCGGATGTTTACAAGAAAAAAGTCAGAATTGCGAGAACAAAGTGTCAGATTTAGGCACTTTTTTTTTTATGTGGCGGAAACTGGCCTCCATATGATTCAGGCCAAAGAAAGAGAAAGTTTACAAAAGTTTGAATCATGTCAAACTAAAACAAAGAAAACAGTGTGTTTATTTATTTTGTGAATTTTTTTTTTGAGTAATCGAATGTATTTTTATTCATGTTTCTTTTTATTAATATAATTATTTAAATTTGAAAGTAATATGGCAATTAAATGCACCAGAATTGTGTGATGTTTATAAGAAAAAAAAAAAAAGTCTTTTTTTATCTGGTGGAAACGGGCTTCCATAGTATTCAGGCCAAAAAAAAAGAGACAAAGTTTCAAAAGTTCATCATTTCAAACTAAAACAAAAAAATTATGTGTTTACTTTTTGTTTTGTTTTTCGAGTAATTTTTATTATTATTATTTTAATTGTATATATTTGTATTTGCATTTTGATGGGAATTATTAAATGCACTAAATGGGTTTAGTTTTCACAGATATTCTTGTGTGCAATTTCAGCAACAAAAATGTACATTTTTCTAAAAAGGAAACAAATTACATGTTCATTTTGAGAGACCCGTCTTATTTCCCTTGTATATTTAGTTTCGCTTTTTAATAAAGAAAGATCGTTGGAATAAAATAATCAATATCAACAGCCCTATTTATATTAAAAAAGCGCGTACATTTTTAGTTACTTGATATTACATACTTTATTTTTTATTCAGGGTACACCATTTTTAGCTTCAAGGATTTTGATGAAAAAAAACAAATTTAATGAGTGCATTATTTATTATTTTACCATGTCAGTAAAGGACAAGGCCTTCCTGAATCTATATGTATCTCTTTCTCTCTCATCTGTTGGATCGGTCCGCACGGCCCAGCCTTCACTCGCCACCTGCATCAATGAGCCTTGGCCACCCATGACCCTGTCGCCGGTTCACCACTGTTACTTCCTTGGACCAATTTTTAAAAAAAGATACTAACCATTGCAGACCAGGAACATCCCAAAAGAGCTGCAGTTTTGGAGCTGCTCTGACCCAGTCGTCCTGAATCACAATTCGGCCCTTTTTCAAACTCACTCAAATCCTTACACTTGCCCACTTTTGCTGCCTGATATATCCCACCTTCTAACAGGTGCCCAAAATACAATGTATTTTTGCACAGGTGTGTCTTAGGCTGGCCACAATAAAGGGCCATTTGAAAATGTGCAGTTTTACATTTAAAACTTTTTGAAACTAACTAACACTCACTAGACAGATTTGTGAACAATATTTGAAAAGCCTTTTGTATACATAGAAAAAGTCAGATCTTTGAGTTCAGTTAATGAAAAAAATGGGGGTAAAAAACAAGTGTCTTGCAAGCTTTAATGCACTATAGTAAAACCAAGGCCAATGTTTCACAACACAAAGCTTCCTTTAACACTTGAAGATAATTCCCATGCTAAGAGCAAAGGCACGAGAGAGCACACACATGCACCATTAGACAAGAGTTATCAAATTAGGTACGATTTATTCTGGAACGTACTTAGAGTTCAAACCCAACCAGGACAAATTTGCACATATTATTTATATAAACAGAGTTTAGCAAAGCCACACACATCACTAAAGACAAGTTATAACTGCAGTACGTCTCGAGTAGCAACAACATGGTCAAGGTCTTGTCAAAGTCACGGCATAGCGAAATACACTATAGGGACTTAAAGTCTGAGGACATCAGACAATAAGCTTGGTATGTGCTTTTTGAACCTCCCATTCCACATTTAATCTTCATTTCCTGTTATAAAACATTTCCTGTGGTAAAGTCAGGTGTAAGGTCTGATGTAAGTTAAGGAGGAGAAGTATAAGATCTTAAATTAACTGCTTAAAAGCTTTAGCCTCATTCCTGCTGAACCTTCGGAAAAGAAATACATTCGGCTAGAAAAGTTAGATGTCCCAATAATTTTGTGCCTATCGAGCGTGAGCGCACACATGCGTGCACACGACCCCTCAAACAAACAATCCACAATATCTATACAGAATGTTTATGTTCACCATCCTCCTTTAAATATTTCTTGAATATGCCTAAAAAAAAAAAAAAAGGCTTTATTGAATTTAGTGAACCGTTCCTACATTACAGGAGTTAAAACAAGTCCTGAAAACACGTAAAATCCTGGCAACTTAAACATGTAAGAAACTTCTTCAGAAAATAGAAACAGGAACGTTTCGGAAAGATTTTGTGAAGCTCTAAGAGCCAGTTCAAAAAGGTTGTGTATCTTGTAAAAGATGACGAGTCCTAAAGTTCGTAGTTAAGTCCAAAAAAAAGTAAAGTTCTATAAGCAGATACAAAGCATACATAAAGTTCTGTGTTACATAAAAGCTTGTATAAATGTCCTGAAGGCTTGTGTAAAGTTCTAAAAGCTTGTATAAATGTCCTGAAGGCTTGTGTAAAGTTCTAAAAGCTTGTATAAATGTCCTGAAGGCTTGTGTAAAGTTCTAAAAGCTTGTATAAAAGTTCTGAAGGCGTATGTAAAGTTCTAAAAGCTTGTATAAAAGTTCTGAAGGCTTATGTAAGTTTCTAAAAGCTTCTATAAAAGTTCTGAAGGCTTATGTGAGGTTCTTAAAGCTTGTGGAATGTTCTGAAGGCTTGTGTAAGGTTCTAAAAGCTTGTATAAAAGTCTTGAAGGTTTGGGTAAAGTTCTGAACGCTTGAGGAATGTTTTGAAAGCTTATGTTAGATTCTAAAAGCTTGTATAAAACTCTTGAAGGCTTGGGTAAAGTTCACAAAAAATTGTATAAACATCCTGAAGGCATGTGTGAGGTCCTGAAAGCTTGCAGTCCTGTAGGCTTGTATAAGGTTCTTAAAGCTTGGGTAAAAGTTCAGAAGACTTGTTTAAGGTTCTGAAGTTTCGCTTAAAGTCCTGAAAGTGTGTACGGTTGTAAAAATGGTAAAATGTTGTAAGCTTGTGCATCTGTCTCCTATGTATCTGCTTGACTTTAGCATTAGCATCAGCACATTATTATTAGTGCAACCCCAAAAAAGTACCCCAAAAAAAAAAAAAAAAGGTTTTGCCTCGTTTGGATTTCCATAAATAAATGAACAATCTTGTAGTCCTATTATAGAAACATTTAGTTCTCACAAACTTGCATTCACACACACCATTTCCTTCTGGAAACAGAGAAACTGTCTACTGCTATAAATACAGATTAAATGTTACGGCTCTCTGACAATGTGTTAGCAGCTCTATAAACACACTGGGTTAAAGCCGAGTATATGCTCGGCATTAGAAGTCAACAGGTGATAAGTGGTCTAAGACCACTGTGGGTATGATACAAATGCTACTCCAACATAAAGTGTGCTGTTGAGGCGGCCATGTGTCCTGCTCCTTCATTTTCACTCACTCGTTTAAATACACTTGTACACTTGGTTCTCACACGCATATTTCTTCTCTCTCTTTCTCACATTTCTTCCGCCGAGTAGAGCGATTCAAATGAATGCGTTTAAAGACAACCTCATAGCCCATCTGTTAGCCTCTTGAGATTTAACTGTTCAGTCCTGTGCCTAGATTATAATTTCAACTTGCTTGAATAAAGGCATCTGCCATATAAATAAAATTCCCCTTCATTAATAGATGAGATCTCCAATCCTGCATTAGATTCCTCTAAAGCTTCAAGTTGTTTTTTATTGTGTTTTCTCCTAAACTGATTGACAAAGTGAGGAAGGAAAAATGTCTGTAAAACTTTCAGCAAGCAACATCATTTTTCTTTACAAAAGAGAACATTCATGCATTCCAAACGTGGACTTGAACATGGACATAGCACTGAATCTAAAAATAAACCTAACCAAACTGAAACCTATTCAAATTAGATTTGGACATGAAAATATTTCGGATATGTGCAGCACTTGAACGTCATGAGAGCACTTTGGAAGAAAGTGTCACTAGAGTGCAATTTTTAAACATTAATTTGCCGTGTGCTAACAAATAGCGTGTGCCAAGTTTTAAGTGAATGTTTAACATTCTAAAAACCATGTGTAATATTCTGCCCAGAAAATCCTGAAATCATGTGTAAAAGTTCTACACACTCATAGTCCTAAAACCACATGTAAAGTTCTACACACTCATAAAAAATAAATAAAAATACTGAAACCCTGGATAAAGTTCCTGAAACCAAGTTTAAAGTTCCTGAAGCTTTGCATCAAGTCTTGAACACTTGTGTAAACCCCATTGAAAGTTTGTAAAGTTTTGAAAGTATTTGTAAAGTTGATGCAAACAAATAGTGTGTGTAAGTGAAAATTTAACATTCTAAAACCCCGTATAAAATTCTGCATACTCATGAAAAATCTTGAAACCATTTTCAAGTTCTCAATCCACATATAAAGTTAGCACACTCATAAAAAGTCCTGAAATCATGTGTAGAATTCTGCAGCACTGGTAAATAGTCCTGGAATAATGTGTAAAGTTCTGCACACTCATAAAAAGTCATGAAACCATATGTCAAGTTCTGCATACTCATAAAAATCCTGAAACCTTGTATAAAGTTCCTTGCCATGCTGGAAACAGGTTTGAGTTTCCAAGTTCAAGTGTTCAAATTATTATACCACATTCAAAAACATCCTTTACAATCGTGTGCCCTTCAGCTTTGTGGTAACAGTTTGCAGAAGAACCACATATGGCAGGAAAGGTCATGTGTTCCAATACTTTTGTCCATATATTGTATGTGATATTTCTTTCATTTTTTACAACTGTGTAGTTTTGAGTTACACAGTAAAAGAATCCGGATATTACAACAAGTGAGTGAAATATTGGACTGGTAATAACAGAGGTGTCCAATGATTTCTGCAAGGATTTCCATGTGGGTGCAACTTTTTATTCCAATCAAGCAGAAGCCACACCTGATTTCACCCATTTGATTAGATGATCTTGGCTTTCAATAGACTCAGGTGTGGCTTCTGTGTAGTTTGACTAATATCCTGTGCTGCCACCGAGTAAGAAAGGATATATGTTGTTTATTGAAACATGCATTGTCGTATACTATGTCCAATCTACAGACGTTACACTTGTTTTGTCCTGCTTCCTCTTTCTTTCATCGGGAATGTTCGAGTTATTATACGCAAGAGCATGAATAGTATGTGGCCATTTTCACTTAAGTAGTAAAAGTTACTATAGCACGGTTGCTTGGAACTGTATCTTCTCCAAAAAACATTGAGATTTGCATTCTAATGAAAAAATGCACAGTATGAATACAGATGCATAATGGAGGACCATTTCACATTGTATTTAAGTCAGACTAGTTTATGCCACTTATAAAGATACTTGTTCAGTATGGTTCCTCAGAGAAACACAGACCCTAGCTGGACCATAATACACATGTAAAATGAGCTAATGATTCTCCCACACACACATTAATTCAGCTGTTTTGCTCATTAAAGCTTCTTCTTTGACAACAGATAAAAACATCCGCATGTGCACAACAACTTAGAGAGCACCAGGCTTTAGGAGTGCATCCTGCTCAGGGAGGACAGAGGGAAGCAATTCGGCTTTATCCATCAGCTCCAGCCAGTATGTTTTGACAGTATTGATGGGAGACAGACTAGACAAGACATGACTCCCAGAAAATGTGGTCCAGACATAGTTCTCAAGACAGAACACAAAGGACAAGATATCAAAGCACTACCGCACACGCCGGATAAACTGGAAGCTTGTCTCAAATCAAAAAAGATCTGAAAAACGATGCAGTGTACAGTTTGTATCGCGGTACTCTGGGCTTTGATACACGGTTAACAAAATATTATGAAAACCTGTACTGTGGGATAATTTGACTTTTTTGTCAAATGGCCCAATCAATCTAGCAGACATGTTAGAAAAAAGTATTCACCTATCAAGTCATTTAAGTCTACTCTATCGTCTTTTTTGCCAGACCCCCCCCCCCCCCCCCCCCCCCACCAGTCCTCCTAGTAGTACTTCTACTCTGAGCTTCCTCTTCTTTTGACTCAGTTTCTAATGTTGTACATGTTTTTAGTGTACTACAGCTCACCCCCACTTTTGGAACAGCCCCCTGAACAATGCCAGAGACATATTTTAAAAATGCAATTTTAAATATATGCTTTGCTAATATATATATATATATATATATATTTATATATATCTGTATTTGATAATAACGGTTGGATTTTTAAACAAAAATTTCCCTTTAGTTAATTACGTAGCCAGATTATTGGTTAGATTCAACCAAAATGATCGTGAAAATCATGAATCGAAAATTCAAAGAGACAACAAAATGGCCAAACGATTGGAAAAGAGAAAAGTTGATTCTGAATGCAGGGTATTAAACCAGAAGTGGCCAAGCGATTGTTATTTTGTTCAATGCAAAAGATTTTTGTTTCATCTGTCAAGAAACAGCGTCTGTGTTCAAAAAGAATACAATCTGGGTAGATACTAAGAAACACGCCAATAACAGTTAAACCAGTCATTTGTGCGAACTAGCTTTCAGCAAGCTAACTGCCAATGAATATGAAGAAATGCCATTATGATCGTAATAATGCTCTTTTAATAGGGTAGATATCTCGTAAAAAAAAGTAATGCTCATATAAATAAAAAAGCAAAAGGGGAGTGGTAGCTCAGTGGTTAAGATGCCGTGTTACTGATCGGAAGGTCGGGGGTTCGAGCCCCGGTATCGCCAAATTGCCACTCTTGGGCCCTTGAGCATGGCCCTTAACCCTCTGTGCTCCAGGGGGCCCTGTATCATGGCTGACCTTGCGCTCTGACCCCAGCTTCTAAACAGCATAAAGGGATATGCGAAGAAAGAATTTCACTGTGCTGTAATGTATATGTGACAAATAAAGGCTATTCTTCTTCTTCTTTCTTGTCTGTATGGTGCGTAACAAAATTATAAACTAATCTAGCATTAGGAGGCATAATAAATATTTTTAAAATCTCCATAATAATACTGGTAATCACTCCGGCCCATGACTAAAAGTTTGGGGACCCCTGATCTAAAGCTATAAACATTTATACCCTTGTCTCACTCACATAATCTCAAGTGTACTGTATCCAAGAACTTCTGCTTTATTCAAAAAGCCTGTCCTGTGCTACACCAAGGACGCTTATTTACAATGTGCTCATGCTGAAGAACCTATCCTTCTTACAGAAGAGAATGGGCTTTCCTTTCAATTCTGGTTCCTCTCAAGGTTTCTTCCTCATGTTGTCTTGGTGATGTTGTTCCTCACCACCATCACTTCTGGCTTTGTTCATTAGGGATTATATTGCTCAAATTCTCGATGTGAGTTAAATAAAAGATTCAGCATCTTGCCAACATTCCAGAAGAAATGGGACAAACCTACGTTTTTCTATAAGCTGCCCTCTGGATGTGGGAAAACGCTTGAGATCTTTTTTTTCTTTTCATCCTTGCTGTCTCGATTTTCTTTTTTTGTTAAACAGTGCTTCCTTAAAAAGAATTAAAAATAGTGCCTCCCTTCGGGTCTACAAAATCAGTAACAAGAGGAAATAGACGGCCAAAAATGTGCATCTAACACCTGGGCATCCAGGAAGTAAGAAGAATCAGAAGACTTCCATTCTCGCCAGCTGCTTCTGCTCAATTCACAGAAATAAACACTGATCTTATTATTAAGTCAAATCCATCACAAAAAGATCCCCATTGGGACAAATCCATTTCCACATCAAGACTATTTTTGAAACACTGCATATGCACAATCCCTCACACACACACACACACACACACACACACACACACACACACACACAC
>JAAIIK010000093.1:953713-968795 GCA_014706435.1 Silurus glanis
ATATATATATATATAAACATACACACACATACACACAAACTTCTAACCAAGAACTTTGTGCATGTGCCAATATTGGAAGAGATGTATTGTTCAAACTCCACACCAGGTACCAGTTAGACCTATTAAGATATATAATATTGATTAAATGTTTTTTTTTGTCACAGTATACTATGCTTTGCATAACAAAACATCACTTTACTATACTAACACAAAGCAAGTAAAAGCTTCCATGTGCTGTCCGGTTCCTTATTTAGATTGCTCCTTTCTTTAAATATGACAAGGAGGACACAATGATGTCAATCATGTTCTGGCCTATGGACTGATATATTAGATGTGGAAATCATCATGACCAATATTATGAAGTCGTGAAGAAATATTATTTGCGGTGTAATTCGGTAATTTTCTCCTTTATAGATAGATCGATAGTCAGCAAGTCATCGAGTGAACATGCTACATGACCATGGAGAAACAAACCCCTGTACTAGTTGACAAACAGAAACTCAATATTAATTATTATGCATAAAACTGTTTTGTCTGCTAACAAAGTGCAAAAAGCTTTATAACCAACTGAAAATGACAAAAGTCTTATCAGCTACTTGTTGTTGTGATGGATTGCGGTTATAAAGTGCAGATACATAATATAATATTGGTCATCATGAAATCTAAAGTCCATGTGAAATCTAAAGATATTATGATATCAGAATTTACAATTTCTGTTGAAGCCACACATCTACATATGCAGTTTTTAGACAGCTAATGCTAATGTTGCATACGCATCATCAGGGTGCTCCCTTTCCTTCAGTAACATGAACTCTACTCTTTTGAACGTAAACACATTCCCTGAAAACAAACATATTTCCAAGCAACAATACAGACGCAGAAGAAGAATCCAAAGCCTTTTATTTAAACTCCACCCAGTTTTGTGGTGAAATGATTAATTAGTATCTGAGAAGTGTGCCTCATTTATCAAGCTGAATACAAACAGATATTGAATAAAAGTATTGGGAGACCCGAGTTATTTTTCCAGCCATATGTGGTTCTTTCTCAAACTGCTATCACAAATTTAGAGGCACACAAATGTACAGGATTTCTGTGGATGTTGTAGCGTAGAATTTTCCCTTCACTTGAACTAGGAAAACCCAAACCTGCATGACGAAGCCCCTGTGCACAAAGCCAGCTCCATGAATATATGTTTTGCATGGGTTGAAGTGGAAGATCTCCTGCTATAGAGTTCTGACCTCAACCCTATTGAACACCTTTGGGATGAATGTGAACGCTGACTGCACCCCAGACCTCCTCACCTCAACTACATCAGTACCTGACTTTACTAACATCCTTCAACTCAAGTGAAGAAGCTTTAGGCGTCATTTCGATCATATAGCTGACGCAGTACACAGTGAAATGAGACAACGTTTCTCCAGAACCCTGGTGCTACATAAAAACAACATAAAGCCACATAAAGTGCATTGTGTGCAACCTAGGGCAAACAGTGCAAGACAAAAGACATACACGATCCTTGTGGCTGAATGAGCACAAAAGCGCCACAAAAGCTCCACAAAATCTAATGGAACATCTTCCCAAAAGAGTGGAGGTTATTATAAAAGCAAATGGGGACTACAAGTGGAATGGAATGTTCAAAAAGCACATACCAATCTTATGGGCAGGTTTAGGCAAACTTGTTAATTTAAAAAATGGACATATAGGTCCTGCGTACCTGCGTCTTGCGGTAAACGAGTGAACACAGCTAACGATAGAGAAGAGAGACGCTTTGAAGTGTCTGCAAACATGTGCAGTGTATTTTAAAAAAAAATGCAGTAAAACTGCATTGTTTTTCTTGTGTCACATATGCATGGCCCTTTTACACAGAGAGGCAGACGAATAAGACAAAATCAGCCCTGAAGGCAGTATGCGTGAGACAGTGAAAATTTATGGTGTGGGTGTGGGTGTGTGTGGAGACAGGGCCATGAGCGCTACACCATGTCCTGTACAACTATTAGCATAACACTGTTTAATCATTAGCCTGACGAGGTCAGCATTGCCCAGGGCTTTAGGCTGAGCAATGGGAAAAAATGCATATGGATAGCTTGAGCACAAAACCCCTCGATTCCCAGACAAAGTGTCATGTACACAATCAGGTTTCTCCTTTTGATTAACGAGTATATCATAGAGCAAGAACACACACACCCACACACACTTGTGATGAATATTAATAAAACAAGCAACGAAGGGGAGCTGGCTGAAATCCCAGGAACACCACGTCAGCACGGGACACGATTATAAAGCAGATGTGACCGAATGTCCGAGCACAGCACAAAAACAAAAGCAGAACCATCAGATTCAGATCCACAACCAATATTTAGAATATGACAAGATCTTATGGATCTCCTTTTGCCTCACACTGTGGTTCAATATTGGTCTTGGATGGGTGAAAAGAAAAGAAAAAATAATAATACAGGGTCTGTTCAGATAAACGTTCTCATGATTCAAAAATGTCATGAGATTAAATCAGTATGGAAACCTGGAAAAACATTAAGTGAGCTTTAAACGGGGGCAAAGAGATGCGTTTAAACGGTTATATTGCGATTATATATATATATATATATATATATATATATATATATATAATTTATTTATTTTATATACAAAAATTTTTTCCTGTTTTCCACCTGATGCAAAAAAAAAAAAAAAAAACCCTGACAGCCGATTATGAATTATGGAAATTATAATGAATAAAAACACCTTTCATATCAAACTACATTGAATCACCCTAATTACAATATCTGCACCTGCCACATCAATCAGCTGAGTATCAGGGTGAACGAGGTGTGGTGCAGCACGGCTGAAGATAAAAATTCTTAATTTCTACCTAATCCATACAAGCAACGTGTCGAAAATCCAAATTCACAAAAGCCGAACGATGAAACATAGGCTTTATGCTGGCTATGATATTTTCAGAAGAAAAAAAAAAAAAAAAAAAAAAAAAAAAAAAAAAGTGCTTACCTGTTTATTTGTGGATATTCACATCAGTACTTGTTTATGCTCGATTCTGGTGTTGACTCATTTTCTATAGCAGCACGTCTGTGAGTAGATCCGGCTATAAGGCAAATTACAGACTTGTATTAATGTGCATGTTTGAATACATTAAATCATTTCTATAGTAACCAATTATTTATTGTAAATTGTTTGTTGTGGAGATTTCTGAATTTAAATGTTTGTTAAGCATTTCCTGGCCAAAATTTAAAAAAAAGCAGCGTGTTTGCAGCAGTTGTTTCATGGACATTAGGGCTGACATACACAATCTGGATGAAACTACTGGGACACCTGACTTTTCCAGCCATATGTAGTTCTTCTCCAAACACAAAATTGGAGGCACACACTTGCATAGGAAGCCTTTGGGTGCAGTGGATTTACAGTTTCCCTTCACTTGAACTAGGAGACCCAAACCTGTTCCAGCATGACTAACCCTATGCTTTACATGAGTTTAAGTGGAAGATCTCCTGCTATACTGAACACCTTTCGAATGAATTGGAACACTGACTACACCACAGGACTCCTCACCCTACATTCA
Source organism: Silurus glanis (assembly GCA_014706435.1). Classification (NCBI taxonomy): domain Eukaryota; kingdom Metazoa; phylum Chordata; class Actinopteri; order Siluriformes; family Siluridae; genus Silurus; species Silurus glanis. The sequence continues at coordinate 957,282 of JAAIIK010000093.1, forward strand.
ATTCAATTCAATAAATTTTTCATTTGTATAGCGCTTTTAACAATGTACAGTGTCTCAAAGCAGCTTTACACAGAAAATGTGGAACAGGTTAAAAGAAACCAGACTCAAGAAGGAACCTCATCCTCATCTGGGTGGCACAGGATGTCCATTTTTTTTTTTTTTTTTTTTTCAGATAAACGATGTTGAGGTGTGCAGTGATGATCAAATGCAAACTGTAGTCCTGACTCAGTGTAGCAGACTGTTGACATTAACTACAGTCCAAATCCATCCTCAAAGCTCCTGTGTTACTCTGTAATTTAATGGATCCCCACGCCGTAGATGTGAAACCATCCCCAGCTGCACAGAGTGGCCTCTAATCGAAGAGAACACCATCCAGTGGCAGGCCGGGACGAATCGGCCATTCGAGGTGAGGAGAGGAACAGGAACAGTGGTCACTGTTACCTCAGGAGATCGTTCAACTCAACATTCATCAGTACCTGACTTTAGTAACACTCTTGTGCCTGAATGAGCACAAATCTCCACAAGCACACTCCAAGATCTAGAGGAACATGTGGTCGACTCTTATGGTCAGGTGTCCACAAAACATCGTCCATCAGATAAACGAAAATAGAAATACATGCTCGCATAATCGTTTTAATGTTGACTTAGAATTCAAGTTGCCTCAGAAACACAAGCTCTGACTCAATATCATCAAGTATTGCTTCTGCTAGTACATACAAGTTTCCGTTTTCAGCAATGAGCAGCCTTTAATAAGGAGAAGCTTTTACACGTCACATATACACTACGGCACAGTGTTAGACAGTTTAAGTTAAAGCCATGATACAGCACCCCTGGAGCTGAGATAGGTCCCGACCTCCGACCTCTAACAATAGAGCTACCACTTCCCATATCATGTCATGTATTTTTCCTGGGAATCAGTTGTGATTGGCTGTGATGAACACATGCATAAGCATACCCTTGCATCATACTATATTATGTAAAATATGTAATTACAAAGTATCATTCACCAGTTGTTTCCAGTTTACTAGCTATCTTTTACATTCTTGGGATGTACAGTCATTTTGACAAGTTTTTGTTTTCAATCCCATCACATTTTCTTCAAAACCAAGCAACCCTAATGGGCATCCCACTACATGCCAATGTAACCATAAACAGATAAAAAGCATAACATGTAAATCCTTAGTATCAAAATGTTTGTAGTCAATTAGTTTGAATAAACACTGAAAATCCATTTCTGGGACATACCAGAAACAGTCCTTCACGTCAGGTCATCACTACCCGAGTTGATTCAGCCGACGCGTCAAACTTTCACCTTCATGCCACGGTATATTTCTGTACTATATCATTACCTGTTTCCAAAAATGTCTCACAAATCAAATGCCTGTGATGCATGTTTACTTCTCACGTCACTCAGTCTTTTGTTCTGCTGCACCATGGCATGCATGTACTAGGTATTTAAAGCCTGCCTGCAGAATGTATTGATGGCGTCACTTCCTTTTAAACCCACAAAGCAGTTCTGCGTCAGATTATTACTTACATCCGTGTTTGCCTTCACACTTTGGCAATTGTTTTTTTACTTTTTGTTTAGTTTTTTTTGACACTCTATCCACTTCCTCATAAAGCGGTCAGGCTGAACTGCTTTTGCTGAAGACGCTTGACTTCCTGTGAACAAGCTTTTCCAGAGCATGAATAGTCATAAAACACTGAGAGCTAACGTGACTCAAGGAGGAGAAATGAACCGGGCAGGACGAGCATGCCCCAGAGTTTTCACTGATCCTCCCACGTGATTGCGTAGTGTCTCTTTTCCTGCTAAGACAGGTCAAAGGTCAATTCCAACTCCAAGTGTGCTGACGATGAGCCATCAGAAATCCACTGCCCGGTGATCCCTGACCTTCAGGGCTGTCTAAAACTGCTGTAAACACAGACTTCCTGTCTTTGCTAAAACACACCAATGCTTAATGGGAATGATTTGCTCTAACTACTCACATTTTCCAAATTAGGATCAGAGAGATAATGATGCTTTTGGATTGTTTGTTATTTGGTTTGGACTGGTTTGACACTGCATTTTGTTTTAACGCTAAATGAAAACACGCTCAAACAAATCTTGCATATACTGATAAAAACACAGCCAAAATACACTAAAGAGACTAAAGTTTGTGGACATTTAGTCGCTATTTGCCATGATAATACCCTCCAATCTTCTTTGACTAAAAGACAGGAGGTGGAACTGGAGGTAGCAGAGCTGAAGAGGTTGAGGTTTTTGTTGGGAGTGACGAGGATGGACATGATTAGAAACGAGTTTATTAAAGGGACAGCGCATGTAGGACGTTTTGGGGACATAGTGAGAGAGGCGAGATTGAGATGGATTGAGAATGGAGCCACTAGGAAGGAGGAAAAGAGGAAGACCAAGGAGGAGGTTTATGGATGTGGTGAGTTTGGGTTTTCAAGCTCAAGTGAAGGGAAATTTAATGCTACCGCATCCAAAGATACAATTGTATGCCTCCAATTTTGTGTTAACAGTTTGGGAGCTTGTTATCAGGCCCTTGACAGATTCAGGTACAACAATATATTTGTACACCCAATACTGTTAAATGTTACAATTATAATCATTATGATTTTACTTTAGCATACATGTAGACGATATAAAGTATTTCCTCATTTCTAGTTTTCACCCAACAAATTCACTGCAGCAAAAATAAATACGCAACTGGCGACACAGGAGAGTCTAACGAGGACATGTGTAATTCTTGCTCATTTCCTGACCAACGATATGTTCTTAAGACCAATAAACTCTTTATATTTGCCATTTTGGGCGTGGCCCATTTTATCTTTAGGGGAAATTACAAAGAAGGCTGGACAGTTGTATGATTATAATATTGACACTGTTGTAAATGAGATCATCATACAGTTTTCTGAGATAGCATGAGCAGCGTCGATACTCTAGTAACATTTATGATCTCTGACAGGAAGTAGCGAAACTTGTGAAATGTGGAAATTTTGCAATCGTTTTACAGTTTTGTTAACAATTTTGGTCTTGCTGTGTAAAAGAAACCTATACATCATACATATCTGGATGTTTTCAAGTGTCATCATTTTTAGTTCAGTCTTAAATGTGCTTGACGATTTAATCTGTTGGTTGAAGTGAAATTCACTACTTGCTTTTTTTTATCTACAAAATACAGAAAAAAGATGGCAAAAGGCAACCAAATGAAACCCAAATATTAATGACAATTTTATCAAATAAAATAGAATTTGTCATGATGAGATTTACTTTTAGAATCATGGAAATCTTCAGGCAAAAAAATGCTGAACAACTGCATCTTAGAGAAAAGAATATAAATAAAAAATAAAACCTAATGAGGTTACAATCATTCATTTGTGAATATTTTAACATTTATAATTATGACATTTGGCAGATACCCTTAGCGACCAGAGCGACTTACATTTAATGTAATTTTTATATAACTCAAGGGCCCAGCAGTAGCAGCTTTGTGGTGGATTTGAACTCACAAACCTCTGATCAGAAGATCAAACATCTTAATGACTAAACTACCACTTCCATTTTTTTCATATCCCAGCTGGCCAGGAAACTTTGGATCTGAACTCAGGTTCAACCATGATACAGCACCCCTGGAGCAGATAGGGTTCAATGCCTTGTTTACGGGCCCAACAGGGGTTTAAACCCCCAACCTTCTGATCAGTAACCCAGAGCCTTAAACACTGAAATAATTAGAAATTAAAATAAAATAATTGTTTAATTTCTGTTTGTTAGGATGTGGCTGTTAGCACATCACCAACTAAATATTGAATTAATTGAATTAATTATTTAATTAAACATTTATTTTGCTTCATATTATAATTTAGTATTTAAGTAATAGGGTTTAATGAAACGAACAAACAAAAAAACTGGCAACAAAAGTGAGTACACCCTAAGTGTGTCCAAAGTGTCAATATTTTGTCGGAGCACCATTGTTATGTAGCGCTGCCTTTATCCTCCTGGGCATGGAATTCACCAGAGCTGCACAGATTGTTGCTGGGATCCTCTTCCACTCCTTCATAATGACGTCACTGAGCTGCTGGATGTTGGACACATGGCGCTTCTCCACCTTCCGCTTGATGATGCCCCACAGGTGCTCAATAGGGTACAGGTCTGGAGACGTACTTGGCCACTCCATCACCTTCACCTTCTGCTTCCTCACATGCTGACTATCTGAGCCAATCAAGTTTATCTTAGTCTCATCAGGCCACAGGATATGGTTCCAGAAATTCATGCTCTGGGACAGGTCGTTGCAGTGTGGGGCATATGGCCTGAGCACTGACAAGCGAACCTTCCACTTCTGAAACATCTAAAGCAATGCTGCAGCACTCATGCGTCTGTTCACTTCTTTGCGAGGTCTGTTCCGAATCCTCTGCATGACCCTGGACACTGTACTGTAACTCAGTATCAGGGTGTTACCGATCTTCTTATAGCCTCGACCATCTTTGTATAGATCAACAATTTTACTTCTTAAATCCTCAGAGTCTTTGCCATGAGGTGCCATATTGAACATATTTAGTGGTCAGTATGAGAGAATTGTACTCAAAGCACCAAATTTCATCTGCTCTAATACAAGATACACAAATTTGTATGGTCCTGTCAAGCAGACAAAAACAACATAACAGCTGTTATCACTTAGGGTGTACTCACTTTTGTTGCGAGCTATTTATACAATAATGGCTGTATATTGAGTTATTTTTAGAGCACATTAAATGTGTACTTCTACACAAGCTGCACATTGACTTCTCAAAAAAAATATATCCAAGTTTCATTTCTGTAGTATTGTCCCTTGAGGAGATACTAAAATAGTTGCTGAAATGTGAGTTACTTTTGTGAAATATCGTACACACACACACACACACACACACACACACACACACACACACACACACGATGTATGAAATGATGTATATGAAAATGCCTAAAAATACCCGCAATGCTGATGTAAAAGCATACAGACGCATAAAAGCTGTAGGTTTCAGAAAGGTTTCACAGGAAATGACATCAGTACATTCTAAAAAGACTAACGCTAAAAAACCTTTTTCCACACATACCACAGAACAGACTCAAGAAAAGGCATGTGCACCTTGAAAACATCCTTCCTCCCCTATGTAGCAGCACATGGCACTGTAGTCACACGGCTGTGATTTATACAGTGTCACAGGGTCAAAAAAAAAACCTCTACACACGTGTCCGAAACAACTGCCACAACACGTCAAAACGATCCCCAAAACCGGCAAAACGTTACTTACAGACAGATAACGTAATCCCCTTTCTTTTCAGGTTGACGCGAGGGCTCGTGAGGCGCATCGGCCCGTCTCCTGTTTCAGCTGCTTTCACTCGGGAGAGAGCAGCAACTCGTAGCCAAACATGCTTTCACAATCGAGGCAAGAATGTAGAAACCCATGTGACACTGTGTCAGATCCACCCATGTTAGCTCAGCAAGTAACGCACGCACAATTCTGCCCACACACTCTCTCTCACACACACACACACACACACACACACCTGGACACAGTTATTTGAAGCAGCTCATAAGACAGCTGTCTCGTTTGCACAGCGTCCTGCTTTTCCAACGTCAACAGTGGAAAATCTGGAGAAGACACAATGAACCGAATGTGGAAGCAAGTCACTAATCTAATGAATCGAATTAAAAGGAACGCATTTAGCAGAATCGTAATGGGTTTTCACGTACCTGTAAGCTACAGGTTTCAGAGGAGCGCGCCAGCAAAATAAACACAAGGGCAAATGCAAACAACTTCCTCGTGAGTGCAGTGTTTGGAACACAAGCCTATAGATCGTAAAGCGTTTATTTCCATGTGCTCTCACGCGAACACACCCAAGCATTATTGAACTCCTGAGTACTATAGGAAGGCAAACAAATTTAATTCAATGTATGGCAAAGCCAATTTGCTCAGTGCGGTCACCGTGACGAGGTGTTCATTTCGCAAGAGAGGCGTGAAAAGTTCACTTCAGGCTACAGTGCTGAGACTTTTTGATACGGGGACGATCGCTTATTCTTGATGCTTTGGCTTGAGAAGTGTCAAATCTGCACCGCTCGAGTTTCCTGTTCTCTTTTAGCCATGACTTCTTCGCACGTCTGACGATGTTCCCATCCAGAGAAAAATCAACTCAGTCAACAATACACAAAAATATTCGAAAAAGTGTTATTCACACTTTTCAGACGTCTATCAACTATCTATAGACAAATCAGCTATAAAGTTGTATAAAAGGAATGTATACGTTTAGTGCCGATTATCTTTTTCCTCATACAAACGTTCCCCACTTTACGAACTTTCACGGACACGAACAAACCTGTCCTCAAAGTGAAATTTGTGGTCGAAAGAATTCTAAAGGGAGGAGATCCGCCGTGAGCTAGCCGTCGACCGTGACGAGTCTACATGATGCGCACTGGACTCGGGCGAATTAATTATTTAAAGTGAATTATTATTTATTTTTTTTTTTATTATATTTATTATATTTTATTATATTTATTATTATTTTTTTTTTATATTACTTAATACAAAATATTGTATACAGTATTTCGATATTACGATTTGTTTTAGTATATTTGATTGTTTATTTGATAGTATTTATAGCTCTTACATCATTAGGAGGTATGCGGAATCAATAACCAACACAGTAAATTCATGGTATGAACAGTCATAACTCGTTCGTAAGGTGGAGGAGCGTCTGTAATTGTAAATTAATTCCTAATGAGCGAATGACATACGTTTGTAGAAGCGGTCTGAACACCTACACCTGTAACCATGGAAGCGATTAGAACAACTGAATTTAATGATTTGGATGGGTGAGTAAATACTTTTGGCAATATAGTGTTTATTAGATCACACAGAGCAGAAAAGAAAAGAAAAAAAAAAAAAAAAAGGAAAAATGTTATTAGCATCTGACTGTACACACACTTTATTGTTAAATGCATACCCAATTAGTGCAGAGTCCATAACTGGGAACGAATTCATCCCAACAAACTTGAGCACATTCAGGATATATGTGTTCCGCATTTCGACGCATCAGTCTCAACGTGAAACTTAAAATCTCTTACTGTCACATAGAAGGCCACAATTTAGTCAAGTCCTACTCAAAAAAAACATCCCTCAAACCTCCAAAAGACTCAAATCTATTATAAATCTATTTTTCAATACAGCATTGACTCCCCAAGTCAAAACCAGGCTCACTAGGACACTACTAGACTCAAATCCAAGTCAAAAGTCAAATCTTCAACTCTAAAATCCAACTTTATTCACACCAGAGGGTGTGATATGGCACAATTATCATTATTTATACATTTCTGGTCACAATATCTAAAAGCATTTGAATTCTGCACAGGTTTTCCTGGAAGAACGCTCCAGAAAAATGGCAGGATTGCAATCTTCTTGGTAACCTGCATGATTAGGACTACAACATATTGTTATATACACAAACAAAAAAAAAAAAAAACATCTGTAAACAGTGTAAGGTTTATGTACAATTTTGTCACACTAGATTTGAATTTAAAAAGCTATATTTTACTCTACTGTATATTAGATAAGCATACCATGATGTAATTTATCAAGATTGTTTATTGCTGTATCACCCAATCATCTCAAAGTGTGCCTCTGCAGAATGGCTTCACAATAATAAATTACATTAAAGCTATAGTTGGGCAGTTCGAAGAACAAACAGAATTGTTTATGTAACCAATTGACACTTCAAGTATAAAGCAATTCATTAATATATTCTAATCTAATTATTTGCCTTTTTTTTTTTTAACCATTTTATTATATAAGAAAGCATGTTTTCATTATTACTCCAAGCCTCCTAGCTGCTTCATAGAAGACAGAAAGCACATTGTTTTAGAGGACAGGTAGTGAACACGTGTCCGTGCGTGTTAAATTACACTTTCACACCAAATCTTTACCATGACAGATTATTTGCAATTCATTTAATGACTTTAGCTAAAAATATCACAGAGTTTTTCCTTGGAACCCTCGGCCACTCCCTTACCAAAGACCTGTTGCCGCTACACGTTTTTCCTGTAAAGGCAACAAGCCTCTCCCACTCGTTTGCATTCTCCGTGTTATTCCCCAGTCTCATGTCCACTACCTTACATGAAATTTACCTGAAGGACACTGACTCTACACCCTACACCTGAAATACAGCGCTTTTGTATCACATGCCATCAATCCAATCAGGTCCTGTATCATAATATAGCAGGCCGCTCAAGATCTTCCATTCCAAACATATCTTCATGGAGTTGGCTTTGTGAACATTGTCCTGCTGGAACAGGTTTTTGGGTCTTCCAGTTCAAGTTAAGGGAAAATGCAATGCTCCAGCATCCAAAGATGTTCTAGACAATTGTGTGCCTCCAATTTTTGGGGAATAAATGCATATGGTCTTAACATCCATGTACAAATATATCACATTTCAGTAGTGAATGGTGTTGCATTTTGTATTTATATTATAGTAATAGTATTTTTTATTTATTACATCTAATGCAGTTGTGAAACCACCCAGGAAACTGATTACTTCATGTAACGACTCACAATATTGCAGCATATAAATATTGCCCTATCACCTTCTGCTCTTTGCTGAAATCAATAATAATAATAATAATAATAATAATAATAATAATAATAGTAATAGACAGCTTGATCTATATTAAAAAAAGCAAGGATCAATAAAAGCCATCGACCCTGAAAAACTTCCTGTGCCAACGAACATAAAGTTTCGCACCAACACTGCCGACTCCTTCCATAAATGCTAAATCACTCAATTATACCCATTTCCTAATCCATTAACGAGGATCGTCCGCCATACATATCCCAGTGCCAGTTGTTCCGATAGAATCAGAATGAGGTATTCAATGAATATAAACTCTGAATAAGAAAGAATGTATACCTCCTTATCATTCAGAGACGATGTTTTAAACAAAACTCAGCTTTTGTTTGAGATGTGTTCACTGGAGGGTACAAGCTGACTTTTCTTGCTAGCTACATAAGCAACACACATCAACACACACCACGAGAAGTCCAGGTGACTGAGCATTTGTGAGGACTTGGAGAACGGTTTACAGTTAATCACAAGCGGTGCTGTTCTTCCTACATTTCATGTAAAACACTTGGGGAAGGTGATAAGTGCTGCACCACTGATTTATATGAGTTGGCAAAAGAAACATACTGGATATATGAGCATTAAATCAAACAGCTGGGAAACAGCTGTTGTTTACAAAACAGTTACATAAAAATAAAATCTACGTTTTTTTTTTTTTTTTGTTACATTTTGCAGCACATAAAAAAAAAAAAACGTTCTATTGAAGAGAATCAACATTTTAAACAATTGTATTTTTCAATTTTGTGGAACAGATTAATTTATTGCTTGTTTTGCACTTGTTTGGCACAAGTTTGCCGATTAATGTATTAATGTTTCACATTTTTTGGTATAAGTTCCCTCAAAATCAAACATGTATTTATCTATCCATCCATCCCCATTATCTATAGGTTTATCCATTTATTAATTTAATTTATCCATTTATTTTTCCATTTATTTATTTATCCATTTATCCTTCCATCTATCCATTTACTTATCTATCTATCGGAGTATGGTTGCAATTTTCTGGTACAGATTTAGCCAAAAAAAAATACATGTAATTGCTTCACAGTCGGATTTTATAATTTAATTTATTAATTTATTTACACAATTATTTTTTACCTAATTTATTCATACATTTATTTATTTTTTTAAATAGATTTATTTGGCAAAAAAAAAATAATAATAAATAAATAAAAAAAATACCTACATAATTGCTTCATGGTCAGATTTGGAGATTTTATTTCTTTCTTTCTACATTTCTTTATTGTATTTATACATTTATTTACCCATTTACTTCTCTATTTATGTTTAGTGCGGTTGCAATTTTTGTGGCCTATACTACACCTAAGTAAAGTGCTTTATGTTCGGGTTTTGTGATTTAAATTTTTCATGCATTTATTTATTTTTATTTAAACATGCATTTTTAATGTTGTTGCTGTTCATTTTCCTGGCAAAACATATGCATTGTAACAAGATAAAATAACCAAATATTCTCTTTCCTTTTTTTTTTTGCGGCAGGGATTGTTTTTCTCCAAAAAACTAAAACAAAAAAAAAACAAAAACTAACAAAAACAAAAAAGCCCCGAAAAATGACAAAAGTCTCAGCACATGAGCAACACATGCAAAACGACGAAGTAAAGTAAACAAACATGAAGCACACGATATAGAAATATAAAGTGTCCATGCAGGATAAACAGATGTGCATGCAGTAACATTGTGTTGCAAAATACAGCAGGACACATTTACTGATACAAGTTTGTGCATTATCACATATGAGACACTGCACAAACACAAGAAGAAACAATCTCACCATGATCAAAGGAGGAATCGGCGTCTCACACACAGATCTTACACACACACATACACACACTCCGAGCTGTACCGTGGCATCTGCAGGAAGAACTGGGCAGAGGGGAAAAAGTTTCCCAAAAACTTCGTCAAAAACTACTATAAGATTTCCTCTTCCGGAGAAACACACAGGCAGCAGGCCAAACTGCGACCTGGAGAAGAGAAAAGTGCACTACATTAAGTGCTCTTTAATGGCTCCCTACGCCCTATGTAGTGTACTGGGTGTCCAATAGGTTGCAAGAAGAGATGGAGCCCAGTATAATAAGGGCGGGTCAGGTGGAAAAGTACTCCTAGTGTGCAGCCTGCTGGGGGAATTGGGCAATGCTTCTTCTTGCCCTTCCGGCTGCTCACGTTAGGGGTCGCTACAGAGTCATCCGTGTCCTTATCACTCATCTGCCTCATTTTAACCAGGCACATGCATGTCTTCCCTCACCACATCCATTAACCTTCTCCTTGTTCATTCCGCTTTTCTTCCTGAGTGATCGCTCCACCCTGAGCATTCTCCTACTGATATACCCCATGTCCCTCCTCTGAACATGTCCAAAACATCTCAATCACCTCCAAAACTCCCTACCTATAATAAACTCGTTTCTATTCCTGTCCATCGTGGTCACTCCCGATTAAAATCTCAGCATCTTCAACTTTGCTATCTCCAGCTCCACCTCCTGTCTTTTTCTTAAGGATTAGGGTTAGTATCTAAACTTTTTCTTTCACTCTTGCAGATACCCTTCTGTCACAGATCACTCCTGCGATCCCTCTTTTCCACCCACTCTACCCTGCCTGCACTCTTTCTTCACTTCTCTAATACACCCTCCATTACTTTTGCACAGTTGATCCCATGTATTTAAACCCCGGAAATGACGTGAGAATTAAATTTGAATGATCTGTGTATCTTCAGGCTGTCCATGTGGAGCCATGCTCAGCAAAAGTGAATGGTTTCCAAGTGATTAGGATTCTAACCAGAAAGAGAGAAAGAGCGAAAGAGAGAGAGAAAGAGAGAGAGAGAGAGAGAGAGAGAGAGAGAGAGAGAGAGAGAGAGA
>JAAIIK010000093.1:994722-1007239 GCA_014706435.1 Silurus glanis
ACACACACACACACACACACACACACACACACACACACACACACACACACACAATTAACATGTTTAGGATACAGTATTATTTACTAAATAACTAGGACAGTGTCACGTGTGTCAGGCAGTGTTAACATGTAACTGTGTTAACTATTATTTGTATTTTTTTTCCTTATAAATTGTTCATTTTAGGATCGATATATTGCTAAACATAATATAAACTATCGCATCTAAATAAATTATGCTAATTTTTTTTATATATAATGTATTTCTGAGTTACAGCTGTATACAAAATAAACAATATTCTAGTACCTAGTATTTAATTCTGCATTAGAATTGGGCACAAACTTATGCATTTATTTTTTTACATGGTTTTAAATATATGCATGTATATTTAAATTAAAATTAATTCTTAATTATTAACATGAGTCAGTATTTTACATTAGTGGTACTCAGTCTTTTGTACTAATAGTACGATTGGCTTATGATATTTCTACTCAAAACAATTCATAGTTTGAACCTATAAAAATATAGAAAACCTAGGTTGCCAGGTTTTTATAATTAAAATAATTATTATTAATCTATCTATAATTATAATAATCATAATAACAACAACAATAATAATCATTATTATTGTTATTATTATTATGTGGATATAAGAGCAGGCTTGAATGTGGGACGTTTGCAAAGAAATCTGAATTAAAAACATAATAAAGTTTGGTGACTGAGTGTTGCGCGTGCCCGCGTCCGTCGCCTGGGCTCCTTCGCGCGTTTGCGCGCCACCGGAGGGGTTTGGGACACGACGGGAGCGCGCACACCCCGGGGGGGAAATACTGCGGTCTGAAAAGCCAAGCGGTGCTGTCGGATGTTAGACTTGAAACATGTCTGGATCTTCGAAGAACCCGACAGACGCCATCCAGACGCGGTCGGAGAGGCGAGAGGACTTCAAGGAGAAAGAGCAACCGGTGTCCGAGTCTCCTGGGCTTCCAGGAAGCCGAGTCAGGGCGAGGAAGAAACGGCAAGAAGAGCTCCACCACTCCGGGGAGAAAACACCTCCAGCTCATAAAGGGAAGGATCAGTATTGTATCGGGGACGAGCCGATCATCAGAGGAATCTTTCAGATCGGCAAGACGAGCCACGACGTGATCCTCTCGGCCACGCGGCTCACGTGGACGCGCATCCAGCCAGAGAGCCCTACAGGTACGCGGTTACTATAGTTACCACGGCGCGTTCGACTTCTTGCGTTTAAACCGGAGTGTTTATTATCATTATTGTTATTATTATTATAATTATTATAGTTGGCTTTTATTAGTCTTTAGGAAAACAATACCCACATAGTAAAATGTGCTCGGACAACTTTGGAAGTATTTTTATTTTATTGTATTAACACACTGAACAAGTGGTCGTGACGTTTATCAATATGGCGGATGGCCTCGTTCCACTTCCGGTTTGTACCAAGTGCAACCTCTGGTCATTAAAATACAGGCCGGAACACTTGTTAAAGGTGCAATAGAAAATAATTGTATATTTCTTACCAGTCCAAAAAAACTAGGTCTTAATTGAAAACATAAATAAATAAAACAATTTGGAAACTATATTGCACCCCGGTCAGAAATGATTGTTTGTATTTGGTTTGACCGCTTGTCAATCATTTTATAGACACGCCCACAAAGCTCAATTATATTCTCATTATTATGAGTAAAAAGTTGCACTGGATGTCTGAGTGCACATGAAAATGATGTGATTAGTTGAAATATTATAAAAAATAAAAAAAAGTATTCTATTCTATTCAATTTTATATTATTCTATTTTATTTTATTCTATTCTATTTTATTTTATTTTATTTCATTTTATTTTAATTTATTTAATTTAATTAAATTTTATTAAATTTTATTCTATATAGCACATTTAACAATGGACACTGTCCCAAAGCATCATTACAAAGATAAAGTGATTATAAAGTTTGAATTCACAAGTTAATCCCTTCTAAGTTTATCCCTAATGAGCGAGCCAGTGACGACTGTGGCAAGAAAAAACTCCCTGAGATGGCATGAGGAAGAAACCTTGAGAGGAACCGGATTCAAAAGGGAACCCGTCCTAATCTGGGTGGCACCGAATGTCCATTCATTACAGGTCCATCATTGTTTAGGTATGCTGTTCAGTGATAGGCGCTTAAATGCAGAACTGTCCTGAGCCATTGTAATATAGTGTTTATATTAATTCCAGTCCAAATCCATCCTCAAAGTTCTTAAGTTGCTCAGTAACTTAATGGAGATTTAGACTGTTGAGGTGGAATCATCTCCAGCTGCACAGAGTGTCTCTAACTGAAAATAACTCCATCTAGAGGTAGGGCGTCTGGACAGATCAGGCGGATTCGAAGACAAGAAAGGGACAGAAACCCTGGTCACTGGTACCTCAGAAGCATGTTTAACGAGAGAGAGAGAGAGAGAGAGAGAGAGAGAGAGAAGAAGAAGAAGAAGAGTAGTAGGGACTCCGGTTAGACTAGCTATGACATCATAACTAAAAGGATGAGCCAAAAGAAAGACATGATTCAATTCAAGTCAAGTTAATTCATTTTTATTTCTAGAGAGCTTTTAACAATGGACAATGTCTCAAAGCAGATTTACAAAAATAAAGCTGTAATAAAAGAAAATGCATAAGTTCCCTGTAAATGCAAATTTACCCCTATTTAGTGGGGCAGTGGTGACTTTGGCAAGGAAAAACTCCCTGAGATGGTATGAGGAAGAAACCTTGAGAGGAACCAAACTCCAAAGGGAACCCATTCTCATCTGGGTAGCGAATGTCCATTCATTACAGTTCATCGTTGTTGTATAACAAGATTAAATGCGACCTGTGGTCCTGAGCCATTGTAGCAGACTGTTGACATGAGGGATCTCTGGGATAAGGGACGGTTCGCCACACCTGAGTGAACGCGTGAGAGTGGAGGGATGAAAGAATCCAAAAATCATAGTTCACCCAGTATATAGTCAGAAATGGGTGAGGGTTCAATGAGTGTAAAAATCTTCTCACTTTCACCCATTTCATTTTCAAAAGACAGTTTCTCTTAAAAATCTCCTCCAAAGGCGTCAAAACATAATCAGCAATTGGAAAACGTAAAGCTTTAGCTACCATGTAGCTGTAAATCCAAGTAAAACAAAAAACTAAAAGCAAGACCAAATATCAATATTCCTTGTTATTCCTAAGTTTTGCCAAATCACCAGCATCCATACTTCGATCCAGGTTTCCTTTTCTGCCTTTGTTCCAAAATGCTCGATTCTGATTGGTCAGAAGATGCTGAATGATTTTCTTTAACAGCATTTTAACAGCAGTGCTTTAATGTTAATCTCTAATACTTTATTTATAGTATCGATTCACACCGGTACTTTTTAATATTGCCTGTAATCAAATGAGTAGAATAGGTATCGATGGAAGAAAACACATCAGGACACGATATGCTGAAGAGAATTAGCATTGGGATGAAAATAGAAAAATCACTGCTCAAAAACACACCTTAAAGTGTTTCATTCCTTTTCTACCATAGTGTGTACAATTAATATATTTTTTTTATTAAATAATTACTCTTTTTTCATTTTTATATGTAGGTATGTTATACATTTATATAATACTTGTATGGTTTAGAGACAGTGACATTGAGTAAAAGACAGGAGGTGGAGCTGGAGGTAGCAGAGCTGAAGATGTTGAGGTTTTCGTTGGGAGTGTCGACGATGGACAGGATTAGAAATGAGTTTATTTAAGGAACAGCGCATGAAGGACGTTTTGGAGACAAGGTGAGGAAAGATTGAGATGGTTTGGACATGTTCAGAGGAGGGACATGGGGTATATCGGTAGGAGAATGCTGAGGATGGAGTCGCCAGGAAGGAGGAAAAGAGGAAGACCAAGGAGGAGGATTATAGATGTTGTGAAGGAAGACATGCAGGTAGTTGAGTTAAAGGGGCAGATGTAGAGGACAGGGGGGGTTTGGAGAGAGATGATCCGCTGTGGCGACCCCTAATGGGAGAAGCCGAAAGAAGAAGAAGAAGAAGATACAATAACATTGCATACTAGTTCAATTACTGGTCTCACTAGTATTGCGGCTTTTTATGCATTTTTCTTTCTTTTTGTGATTTACCTACATACTTTGATGAGCCAAGATTTTTTAATTTACATGCTTGAGGAAAACGTAGCAAATAGCAAAGGGAAACTAACTAGTTACAGTAAAGCATTGTATAAACTGCATGCTAAATCATGATACACTTATTTTTTCAAAGTTGTTCAGAAACAGAAATGCTAATTATTGTAACTTTCCTCAATACTGCTCGTGTACTGATACACATCACTGATACACTTTGGTAATAGTCACTTCATAATTATAACCATCATAACTATAGCCTATAAATGTAGTACAATCCATGCTAGCACCAGCCTCTGGAAGGAGGCAAGGCCTAGAGAACAATTTAGTTTTCTTAATAAACCTTTTGAATGATTTTTTTGTGAACCTGTTCATGTACAAATGTTGCTTCTGAACCAAGTGATCGCTGCATCCTAATTGGACTGCGTATACATTGTGGTAAAAGTATGTATCTTTTTCTTTTCTGAAGAAAAAACTACATGAGTGTGTAGCAAACGAGTATACAAGTCCACAAGGTGACATACTAACACAGTATGCCATGTCACGTAACAGACGAGAATGTTGTTGCGTAGTTGCTCACAGTTGCTAACAACAAATTTATTGTTGCATGCCAGTGTTACTATAATTCATTTTACACTCATTTAGCCATGTATGGAAGTTCAATTCAAAGCAAACAGAGTCATAAACTCCGAGCTGTGGGCAATATCAGCTAAAGAAATGTCCATGTATCCAGACTGCAAAAAAATCTACCATCCAATCCTGATCATCCTTTGGGAACACTATTTCGACACACGGTGTTTTGGGACACACTAATTTTATCTTCGGATACTATTTAAGATGGATAATAAATGAATTGGGAGACAGCATGTTGTTAAAGGCTACTAAACAGAGGGTTGTGAGGTTGTGAGCCTGAGTAGGCCTTTGACCTACAACTTCTCTAGGGGCATTGTGTCTCACAGCTGACCCTGCTGTCTGACCTCAGCCTGCTAACCAGTAATATAATACTGTAATATGATACTAAGAAGAAAAAATGACTGTATTTGTATTAAAAAGGCAATACTTTTTTATTTATGTTGTTCCTTGAATCTTGAAGTAACTGCAGCACTACCTGAGTAAAGAAAATGCAGATGGTCTAGTTAGGTAAAAAAAAAAGAGTACACAGATTTTATAGCCAGCATTATTTTAAATAATTGTATTCAAATGTACCTGAAAGAAAGAATGGAAGAAGGAAAAAGAAATGAAAGAATGGCTATCTGTATCACACAAAAATATTTGATCTCAGTGATGGTGACTTGGATGTCTGTACCAGATGGGCTGGCTCAAATCTCCTGAGAGTGTCTAGGGTTTACACTGGCTGGTGCGAAAAACAGAAAACATCCAACAGGAATTCGTGGTTACAAAAGGACAGCGGTGGACAGAAGCCATGTAAATGTAAATTATGTAAATGTAATTCGTTACTGCACTTAAGAAGCTTTTTTGTGTATCTTTACTTTGCTGAAGTATTTGAATTCGGGGAGACTTTTACTTTAACTTCATTATATTTCAAAATGAATTAAAAAGTTTTTTTACATTTTGCGAAATCAGTCGTTCCTTTTGATTTATGAGGATAAAAACTTAACTGGTCAATCACACAGCAATCCACCAATCAGGGTCGAGCGCACGCTCTGTTTTAAACTTGTTTTGATTGGCGCTTGGTGTATCTTCTCATCACCAACATACAGTTCAGTGTCAGTTCAACAGCAAGCAGAACATCTTTTGATGAACGAATCACAACACCTGTGAGTTTTTTGAAGGTTTTGGGCTTTTAATTTGAATAGATATCAATCAGTGTTTGACTCATTAATATCATTCTATTAATCGATCGTTGTGCTGAGAGTAACAGAGTCTTTTCACATAAACTGAGTTGATTAAGCAAAGAACCCTGTGATAAAAATAATAATAGGAAAATTATAGTCATAATAAATCCTAATACTTTGGATATTTAAGTACATTTAAAGGTAATTTAAAGGTAAATACTTTTGTAGTTTAAAGGGACACATTTATTTTTTACTTGAGTCATATTTTACTTTACTGTATTTCTACTTTAACTCAACTACATGGTTTGTGTAATTCATCCACCACTGATAGCTACTGAATTATTATCTATTATGTAACACTCAATACGATATGGTGATTGGAGATACCGGATTGATGAAACAGGATGGTGGGTGGGTCGGTGGGTGAGTGGGGGGGTGGGGGTGGGGGGGGGGCTAGCGGGAAGTCAGCGCTGCCAAGAAGTCATGTGTGACAGATGTGTTGGTAATAGATTCCGGCCGATTGTTGTGGCCACCTAAAGTAGAGCATCTGTCAGTCTTGTGGACATTTAGCAAATGTCCAAGTAAATGATACTCAAAGCGACCATCTGCATGACTGCACTGAGCACACAAACATATGACTCCTTTCGCAGGGCTCGGATTAGTGTCATTCTCAATGGGGATCGTTCGGGGTTTTTTGGACCAGTCTTATATTTCGAAACCGATTTGACATATTTGGCTCAGAATAGGTTTGTAATTAATCTATCTATGTAAAAAACCCTGTGTAAATCCAGAAAACTCCTCAATCGCGTAAGAGTTAATATCAGCATCCCTGTACTAGTTTTTATGACTATTTTTTATATATTAAATATGTATAGCCGATCGTTGTGGAACAGGTTGTCGAGCAGATAATGTGCAGTGGCTTTATCTTTTGTCAGTCACCTGGAGTAATGCAGTTTAAATCAGTGTTCATGCAGCTGTTAGTGTTTTGGGATTAGATTTCACTCAAGTATCTTATATAATTTTCGATTAGGATTGGACCTTCCGAGGGTTAGAAAAAAGTGTTAGGGTTTCTAGTCAGGATTTACATCCAATTTGACCGGAAAACAATATTAAACATGTTGAATATTCCCGACTCTGTAGTCTGTGGGATGTTGCACTTTGAATGTAGCACTTTGAGCATTTTGTAAAAACTATTTTTAAATTTAAAAACATACACAAAAGTGCCAGGGGTTTAAAAAAAAAAGAGAAAACAAAGATGTTCGTGTAAGATGAGTTAATGTATGGTCAATATGGTCATAAAACACTAAAGAATCAATAGTGCTAACGGTAACCGCTAGTTCTATGTATTCAAGGTTAGCGGCTAACGCTAGCGCCGTGGATTCTTTAGCGTTTTATGTCCAGCTTCAATATTTTCTCTTAAAAATCCTGACAATTCCGCATATCGAGGGAGTGAATAAATGAAGGATGGAAAGAATGAAGACATTTGTTAAAGCTGAAATAAATAGAACAGTTAAGTAAATCATATCTTTAGAAAATTACATATTTAAATATAAAACACACACACTTTCATACACATGTGTATTACCCAAATAGGGTCTAACAAATAAAAACGATTTAATTGAAATTTCTTCCATTTATTACATTTTATTTAATTCATTTAATTTGTTCCAATTTGATCGTTTACTCGATTTAATCAATATAATAAAAGTGTATTGCATTGCATTGATTTGATTTATTCTATTTTTATAAAATCTTATAAAATATAATTGTATATATTATTTAACCGAACAGGCATTTCATTTAAAATTGTTTAAAAAATGTGAACTGTTCAAAGGTGGATCACAAATATTATTAATAATAAACTGCGTGAGTAAGACATTACGGTACAAGCAATTTAATGTTTTGCATAAATGTATATATAATAATATAATAAATGATTATAATATGATTATTATTATTTATTAATTATTTAATATATGTTATCTAATTAGAAAACAATTCTGAGCCAAATCAGTTAATTTAATTTTAAAATTAAATAAAATTTACTTAGTTATTTATTTATTTATTTATTTAATGATACTGGCTTTATTAATACCAAATATGTGGATCTCAGTGAGCTTTGTTCTGAAAATTTAGCATGAAAAAAATGAAACTACTAAAATCTGACTACCAGTCAATTTCAGGTATAATAAAACCCAACAGATTCATCAGTATATAGGGACACTGGTCATGTTTTAATTCCATTAGAATTCAAAGCATATCTGTGCTTGTTTAGACGATTCAAACCCTTGTGATTGAACATCTCGAGGAACCACTTCCCGTTTCGAATACAGAGCTCGGTGAGGTAATATTACACGTACATCACACCTAATCGGCCCTTGACACACCTCTTCATATTACAATCCATCCACAGTGTTATGTTTTGATTGTAGGTTTTTTTGTGTGTGTCTGTGTGTGAAGATGCATCAAAGGCTGCTCATGGACTGAGGGAAATGAAAGAGAAAGAGAAAAGCGGTTTGGCCCACTTAAACTCGGCAGCCAGTACTTTCTTAATCAGTGATCCAAGCTAATGTTATTAAGCCAGCACTCTCATTACACAGAAAGCATCCATCTAATAACCCCCTATGGCCTTTACCAAATGCTCTCATGAAACTGCCAGAAAACGGCAGCACGATGCCGAGATGCTGCGCTTCCCTTTTTGACACTTGTACGTATTCTTTTCTTGCCTGGGGGACGCGCGATTTCAGCCACATCCTTGAGCTTGTTTTATTATATACAATACATCAAATGTCATGTAACCGTATCATCACATTAGATGATCGCAGTGTTATGTGTCATGCTCCGGTTTCACACAAAACAAAACAACAGGGTGGTTCAAATAGGCCAAAAGTATTTTACTTACATATGCCTATTTATATAATGGCTGGATCTTTTTTTAAAAGAAATCCTGCAGCAAAAACTACAATTTATCAAATTTCATTTAAATATAGTTAAGACATGATGCTGGGGCTATGGGATTGATGTCATTCTCTCAAAATACCTTCCACAAACCCATCCCCAGAATCTCCCAGTGATACGTCCTTGCTTCTAACTATAATTTATGTATATTAATCAGTGTTTCACTGTTGTGCTTTTAAGCCTTAGGTGTAGGTGGGATTATAAAATAAGAAAAACCTTATAAGTAAGATAAAATTTAGTACAAGTTCTTTTCTGAGATGGATACTGCTGAATATCAGCCAATATCCGATCTTATGTTCTTGTCTTTAAAACAACTCAGGCACTTATAATCCTTAGCTTTCATGTTAAAGTGCCATTACGATACATATAACATTTGCAATTTACTGTGAATTGCATACAAAGTGTAAATACTATACAATTCATCCAAACCAAAAATAATCAAAGATAATCATATAATCATTGGATCTCTACTAATAAGTGGATCTGCTAAAGCAAGGTGACATATGTTCATTTAAATATATTATAGTTTCATGATTTTAATTTTCTATGTAAAATAAATGCACAGGCTTATGTTAAAAAATGAAAGAAAAACTTTATGATGAAATTTTTATATATATATATATATATATATATATATATATATATATATATATATATATATATATTCAAGAACCTCAGGAACCAATAGGAAATATGTTGAGATAAAATCCAAGAAAATGCTCTCAAGAAAACAGGATCAAATTGGAAAAAAATATATTTCCATAGTATATCATGGTCAGTATTTTTCACATTGAAAGAAAATATAGCTGTTTGGATTAGTCCTGAATGGAGGTTGCAAAATTCCAGGAATTTTTAAGAATGGAAACTTTCAATGGGAATTAACAGGAATATATAGGAATTAACAGGAGAACAGAGCTAGAAAACAGAATCTTTGCTGGCCTGACCATTAAGATCCTCACATAGTCCTAAGAAGGTCATGCATTATATATATTTTTTTCTTTTCTTGTTTTCTCATGATCACGACTTTATTTTCTTGTGATCAAAACATTTTCTCACAATAACAAAAGTGTTATCTTTTGATTTGGGCAGAACTAATTGTCTGAATCTGAACATATTATTTTCTTATTATTACGACTTAATTTTTAGGTTCCCTGGTGGTCTAGTGGTTAGGATGCGGCGCTCTTACCGCTGCGGCCCGGGTTCGATCCCCGGTCAGGGAACCAACCCCAGCCACTTTCAGTGCCGGTCCCAAGCCCGGATAAATGGGGAGGGTTGCGTTAGGAAGGGCATCCAGCGTAAAAACGTGCCAAATCAAACATGCGGAGGATCCGCTGTGGCGACCCCTAACGGGAGAAGCTGAAAGGAAGTTTTATATAGGAATTAATGGGAATAAACTGGGAATTTACCAAATTGCAGATTAACCTATAACAAGGAACTTAAATTTAGTTGAAAAAAATCTTGCAGAATAATTTTGGTTAAAAACAACCAGATTTAGTGCAATCGAAAGAATTAGTGCAAGTCGAAAATGCTATTTTTTTAAATCTGTATTAGTTTGCATGCATGTCAGCTTATGACCAAACGAAATATATATTTATGACTGAATGTATGTAACAGTTATGTAACTGAATATGATACAGTTTATATTCCATAAATTCCTGGTAAGTTTCCAACTGTGAATATTTCAAAAATTCCTAAATGATTCCCATGGAAAGCATGATAGGGGTAGAAGCAGAAATAGCCATGAATGTAACAGTATTGGATTACACAGGATTGGTTTCTAGTGTCTTCTGAGCTGACCCACAGTCACTGTGATTTGGAGTGTATCCAGAGTAAGGGAGTCTCAGTTTTTTGGTGAAATCACAGCTGGACACAAAATTGCATGAAAACTACTGGAGTAACAAACCAAGATAAACAGATAGGCTGTAATATAGAGAAGCACATTTTGTGGTATTTTAAGTCATTGGTGAGGTAAATGACCAGTCATTTACTGTGACAAACCAGGACATTGTAGCTACACTGCGAAAACTCTGCAAGTTTATAGATTAAACATTATCCTAAAGCAGATATTTTGTTTCTTGTTAGCTACATTAGTCACAGTTACGCACTATACATTTATACACTTTATGGACAAAAGTTACAAAGTTGGATAATTTGTAAAGCATGACTTTGGATCAAATTCTAATTCATATTTTATTTGTCACATACACATTCATACAAAGTACGACATGGTGTGAAATGCTTTTTACGACTGTCCAACTTGTAAACATGAAAGAAATACAATATAAGATAAAAAAAATTAAAGAGTAAAGTAACATAAAAATAAGTATAAAAGTATATTAAAATGTAATCTGACTATAAGTATGAATAATAAAAAAAAATGAAAAGAAATTCTCTAGCAAAAAAGTATATAGATGTATATACATACATGACATATGTTGCAGCACCACTGAATGAATGAATAGCCTTTATTTGTCACATATACATTACAGCGATATTCTTTTCTTCACATAACCCAGCTTGTTTGAACCCTGGGGTCAGAGCGCAGGGTCAGCCATGATACAGCACCTCTGGAGCACAAAGGGTTAAGGGCCTTCCTCAAGGGCCCAAAAGTGGCATCTTGGTAATACCAAGGCTTGGTCCCCTGACCTTCCAATCAGTAACCCAGCGCCTTAACCAGTGAACTACCACTCCCCCTACCTAATTTTTCCTAGGAGACCTAAACCTGTTCCAGAATGACAATGCCCCTGTGCACAAAGCCAGTTCCATAACGATATGCTTTACGAGGTGCAGTGAAAGATACCTTTGAGATGAATTGGAACAAGGACTGCACCCCAGACCTCCTCACCTTACCTACATCAGTACCTGACTTTACTAACACCCTTTTGGCTGAATGAGCACAAATCTCCACAAAACTTAGTGGAACATCTTCCCAGAAGACTGGAGGTTAATAGATCAACAGGGAAGAATTTAGTTGTAATTGTCTTTGTATGCTGTAGCCCAAACCTGCTCTAGCAATGACAATACCCCTGTACACAAATCAAGCTCCATGAAGATGTGGTGTGTTGGTATAGGTGCTTGATGTAAAACAAATTTATGTCTTTCACATAGCCCTTACATCAATCCCACTGAACATCTGTAGGATAAACTGATGCCAAGACCCCCTCATCCAACATCCCAATAAAACACCAATCCCCACAGCCACATTCTAAAATTTAGTGGAAAGAGTGGAACTAAGCCTGGAATGAGATGTTCACAAAGCACATATGGGTGTGATGGTGAAGTTCAACCATACTTTTGCCCATCTAGTGTATGTCTTGAATGAGTGAAATTATTAATATTTAGCTTTTAACCACCAGACTATTCCTACTTCTTTTTACATCCAAATACTAAGAAGGCTTTTTTTCTTAGTGGCTCAGATGTACAGTAGATGATCGTTATTTTAAGGATCATCCGTGATACTGTATGGCATCATGTCACGCATTGTTATCGCTAATTTGCAACATAATTCACTGCCAGGCGTCTGCTAAACTCCAAGCGAAGCGAGCGCAGAATGCAGCATTGTCTCACTGTCATCCCAAGAGACGAAGCGGTGAAGAAGTAGCCGAGTTTGGAGGGATTTTGTTCGTGCAAACCATAGGGCTTA
>JAAIIK010000093.1:1066951-1079142 GCA_014706435.1 Silurus glanis
TTCTCCATCATACCAACACTAACATCCTTCATCAAACCCCTGCATTCTCCAGCATACCAACACTAACATCCTCCATCAAACCCCAGAATTCTCCATCATATCAACACTAACATCCTTCATCAAACCCCTGCATTCTCCATCATACCGACACTAACATCCTTCATCAAACCCGAACACTAACATCCTTCATCAAACCCCTGCGTTATCTATCATACCAACACTAATATCTTTAATCAAACCCCAACCCTAACATCCTTCATCAAACCCCAGCATTCTCTATCATACCAACACTAACATTCTTCATCAATACCATTCTTCATCATACCGACACTGCATTTCGTTGCCTTGTACTTGTGCATGTGTAATGACAATAAAGTTGAATCTAATCTAATCTAATCATCACAACAACACTAACATCCTCGAACAAACTCTTGAATTTTCCATTATACCAACGCTTACATACTCCATACCATCAACACTAACATCCTTCATGAGATACCAGCACTTATGTTCTCTCTCAAACCTCAGCATTCTCTATCATTCTAACACTAACATTCTCCATAACACCAACACTAACATCCTTCATCAAACCCCAGCACTTATGTTCTCCATCAAACCTCAGCATTCTCCATCATATTAACATTAACATTCCGTAACACCAACACTAACATCCTCCATCAAACACCATCACTTATGTTCTCCATCAAACCGCAGCATTCTTCATCATACTAACACTAACATTCTCCATAACACTGAAACTAACATCTTTTATCAAACACCAGCACTTATGTTCTCCATCAAACCTGAGCATTCTACATCATAATAACACTCTCCATAATACTACCATTTATATTTTTATCAAACCCTAGCATTCTTCATCATAATAACACTCTCCATAACACAAACACTAAGATTCTTCATCAAACACCAACACTAATATGGTTTATTAAACCCTTGAAAAGGGAAGGAAGCGCTCGCAGGGATG
Source organism: Silurus glanis (assembly GCA_014706435.1). Taxonomy (NCBI): domain Eukaryota; kingdom Metazoa; phylum Chordata; class Actinopteri; order Siluriformes; family Siluridae; genus Silurus; species Silurus glanis. The sequence continues at coordinate 1,067,937 of JAAIIK010000093.1, forward strand.
CAGGGAGTGTGGCACCAAGACGTAACATCTCGTTCCCTCGGGGAACCAGGGTTACATACCTAACCTACAGACGTCCCCCTTTGGGAACTCGTGCTGCATCAACAACGCTTTGGGAACGAGAGTACAACACCGCCACACTGACAAATCCCTGCCTAGCATGGATGGGCACAGCTATGTTGAAGGACTGAGGGGCCAGGAGTGGCGCTAAGGTCAATGCTGTAAGACCTTGGTTAGAGGGCTGGACCAACCCACAGCATTGCAAATATCTTGGAGTAAAACCCAAGAGGAAAAGGCCATAGAGGCTGCCACACTCCAGGTCGAGTAAGCACTGAACCCCAAAAGGAGCGGGGAGACCAAAGGACTCATAAGAGGACGAGATAGCATCCACAATCCACCTGTTGAGAGCCTCAACCTCAGCCTCTGGGTACCACCGAGGAAACGTGTCACTAACTGTTTTTTTACCTAGCAACTGCTCAGCAAGCGGAGCTTGACATGCCGCAATAGCAGACACGTAAACCTGTAGGGTGGAAGGATACAACCCTTTGGCAATCTGTTCCTGAAAGAATTCCAGCACTGGGCCAACTGAGCAGTTAACTGGATCTAACTGATGGTTCTCACACCATATAGTGAACAGGTGCCATTTTGCGGTATACAACCTCCTCATGAAGGGAGCTCTGGACTAGAGAATGGTCTCTACAACCTCAGTTGAGAGACCAGAGACTAAAAGCTACGCCCCCTCAGGGGCCATAGCCACAGCCTCCACAACTCCGGGCAGGGTGAAATAGAGTGCCCCTTGCCTGGTAAGCAGTTTCAAAGACTGATGGGTCTGATGGCAGCAGCATCCAATGTGGTACCCGTTCAGCCTCCTGCACATGAGACCCCTGCAGTGGTGGCTCAGGACCAGAGGGTTTCCCATCACGTGGTGAGCCTTACGGGTCTTAGCCATATAGAGGAATCCTGGTTTCCTGTCACAGGGCCTCATAATGGAAGCTCGATGTTGTCGCATAACGTTAACAGTAGATGCCTCCCTCACGGGATGGAGGGCAGTCATAAGTGGCTGCTCCACCCAAGATCTTTGAAAAAGGCCCCATCTCTTGTGGCACATCAACAAGCCTGGAGATGCTGGATGTGCTTCTAGCATTTAAGCATTTTCTCTCAGACCTAAAGGGTCACCACGTGCTGATCTGTATGGATAACACAACCGTGGTCTCTTACATAACCACTTTAGTCTTAACCCCAACTCCTTTATGTGGGCGCGAATGACACCTCAATGCCGAATCGCCAAGTGCTATGATTTAGCTAATATCGACCAATCGTCGATAAAATTTAGTATTCGATGCCCTGGAGTCTCAGAGGAGCCAGAGCAACATTGTGAAAGTGTGAAAGTTTTGTGAAAGTGCAGGGTGAGAGTGCAAGGCCAAACAGAAGAACTCGATATTGGAAAGCTTCGCCCCTGAAAGCAAACCTCAGGAGCTTTCTGTGTAGAGGAAGGATGGGTATGTGTAAGTATGCGTCCCTCAGAGCTATCGTGACGAACCAGTCCTAGTAGAAGGTCACATTAGGGCTAAAGAGGTGGGGCGAATGAGGATTATTCCATGACAGATCAGGAAAGTAGGGCAGGCCCGGCACAGAGGCAGTGACCTAGGTCACAGGGAGTGCTCATCTAGTTTATTTTGAGGACGCAGTTCATGTTTTTCAGCTGGCCAAGCAATGGTTAGCTTAGAAACCGCTCGAGTCACCACCTCCAAAAGTTCCTCATACTGGACTGGCTGCAGAGGCAAGTCCACAGGTTCATCCAGTAGGGCGCCCCCTCATCCCCCTACTCAGAGGAAGAGAGGTGGAGTGCTGCACTCTCTCCGCATGGGGAAGAAACCACCAAAGAGCGGGCTTCCAAGTCCTGAGAGAAGGTGCCAGATCTGGCAGGTGAGAAAGGAGAAATAGACGTGCCTGTCTCCATTACCTCTGCCAGATCCATTTGCAAACCCCAAGAATGAATCCGAGGTGAAGCGGGGCCAGAACCGTGAGGAACGCTAGCGAGAGCGTTCTCGAAGAGCGCTCTCCGGGAGCGGAGCGTACCCATGCGTTCACAATGCGGGACACAGCCTGAAAAATTGCTTGTCCATTTTTTTTTTTTTTAAGTTTTATACCTCCTTACCTCTACTTACCTTCCGAAGGAAAACACGGAAACACACAGAGCACTTCCGGAACAACAGAAGTTAGCGCCGTCTCCACTGCATGTGCTTTTATAGCTTGGTGGTTGTGACGTAACTGGCGGGGTCTGGACCGTTGGACAGATTACACACATGGTTTAGAGCATGTTCATGCAGAGGCATTCCCCGAGTGTTGTTGATGCAGCTCGAGTTCCCGAAGGGGAACTAACATTTTCCATCAAACCCCAACACAAACATCCTTCATCAAACACCAGCTCTAAAAAAATTTTTTATGTCTAACCAAGATACTAATATTAAATATCAAGCACCAGCAAGCAATTACACCTAACAGCATTCTTTAACAACACCATAAAACACCAGCAGCTCCAGCATGCCAATTTGATGATTTGGCTTTGCACAGAGTGATTTACTGTTAGGGTGATGAGCCAAATGAATCAGCTTTCAGTTGAGACTTCAGTCATACACAGGTACCAGTAATGTTTGGTTTGTTGGCACATTTGCTGCTGTTTGCTGAAACGGGTTTATTCATGCGTGTTGATGGGTTTATTAGAGTGTGATGGTGAATGAGAGTGTGTTCTGGGCTTAAGGTAGCTCTCCTACAGCTCTGGCCTTGGCACCCACCTGAGCTAAGAGACAGATGGATCAGGAGAGGGAGGGGGACAACTCATGATTCCCTAGTTTCTAAGCCCTTATACCCTACTCTTCCCCTACTTTTTCCTCGCCGAATATTACCTTAACCATCTCATACAGACATTGCTTATTGTGCATGTATTTTTTACGTTTCATGTTTCATTATTCATGTTGCTTTCTCAATGACACATGTAAAATATAATTCTGACAGTTAAATATGCTCTAACAAACTCCAGCAAACTAAATCAGACACGAATAAAGATAAACCCCACTAGAGAGACACCAACAAACATATTTAAACACCAGCACCATGACACCAACTCAGGAGCCAATCACTATCGAGATACACCAACAATTGGAAACATTAACAAACATGATCAGACACCAACAAACACGAATAGTGACCCACAAACTGACAGAGACACCAAACACACTCTGACACCAACAAACATGATCAGACACCAAAGGAGACACCAATGAACAGGATTAGACACAAACAGAGAGACCAACAAACATGATCAGACAACAACAGACAGGACCAGACACCAACAGAGTCAAGTCAAGTCAAGTCAAGTCAAGTCAAGTCAAGTCAAGTTTATTTCTATAGCGCTTTTCACAACAGACATTGTCTCAAAGCAGCTTTACAGAAATCACCAGTCAAGGTGAATGCTGTGCATTTATCCCTGATGAGCAAGCCTGTGACTGTGGCAAGGAAAAACTCACTTAGATGTCATGAGGAGGAAACCTTGAGAGGAACCAGACTCAAAAAGGGAACCCATCCGCATTTGGGTGACATCAAGAGTGTTATTCTAGTCTTTAAACAATACAGAACACTGGAGAGTGAGAACTAACATGGGCACTGGAGTGTAAGATTATAAGTAATGTTCTTTCTACAGTCTTATACAGTCATTAACACAGACACCAATAAACATGATCAGACACCAACAAACATGGTCAGACACCAACAAACATGGTCAGACACTACCAGAGACACCAACAAAAAACACAAATATTATCAAACACACTACAAAAAACATTATCAGACACCAGTAAACACATTTAGGAACCAGCAAACCCACTCAGACATCAACAGACACACCAACAAACATGATCAGACACCAACAAACATGATCAGGCACCAACAAACATGATCAGGCACCAAAGGAGACAACAGCAAACAGGATTAGACACCAACAGAGACCCCAACAAACATGATCAGACAACAATAGGCAGGACCAGACACCAACAGAGACACTAATAAACATGATCAGACACCAACACAGACACCAACAAACATGATCAGACACTAACAAACATGGTCAGACACCAGCAGAGACACCAACAAAAACCACAGATATTATCAAACACACTCCAAAAAACATTATTAGACACCAATAAACACATTTAGGAACCAGCAAACCCACTCAGACATCAACAGACACACCAACAAACATGATCAGACACCAACAAACATGGTCAGACACCAACAGCCTGCCTTTACTAAGGACACATACTGTTTTTCTGTTGAACTTTGTGCTTTTTTTTATCCAGCTGATCAGATGCTAGGTTTGTAGAGTTGTTTTACCGATCTTTCCTTTATTTTTAATTACTGATAAATTAAGATATATTTTAAGTTAGCGTTTATTAAAAAAAAACAAAAAAAACAATCAGCATGCTACTGATGTTTTTGTTTCCAGAGACTCAAGTTGCTTACAGATTTGCACTGACTTTCTTAGAACATGCCACTGGATTTGGCAGGCAGTACTTCATTTTGAGCCTTGTATAATTCAGTCGGAGAAAGTGCTGGACGCTTTCACTGTACGCCGCGGCGTGTGAACGAATCTCAGACGCAGGAAACGTCACAGCGGGTTAGCAGTTATGCGAGGTGTCTTATTAAAGAAGAAAAAAACGGACTTGCTATCGACACGTCGCTAAAGCTGAGGGACGAAACGAAAAAAGAAAAAAAGAGAGATCTCATTGTCTTTCTGAAGAGTTTTTCTCAGAGAGGAAATGTTCTATTGGGCTCAGCAGACAGGCACGCTCTGTGCAGCCCCCCACCTCATACACACACACCCCAGCACACACACACATGCACACACCCACACGCACACATTATCTCGACTTGCTTAATTAACCTCAGAAGAATTAAGTTTGAAAAGGTAATATCGCACATTTTTCATTAATAGATCATAACTCATTAATTACTGCAGTAATCTAACTGTGCAGTAATGGGCCTGCGCTATTTTGGATGCACTTCTCACAAGGTCGCGAGTGCAAGACACGTGTGACACGGCGCCATCTCTCTGCACGTACACGTGCTCACATGTGTGTGTTTGCATGCCACAATAGGCAGGTTAAAAAGGTGTCACTGCTGACACAGTGGCAGTCATTGTGCTCACACATTAATGGTAATTATCATCTTCCTAAACCGAAAAAAGCTGCATTTGTACCCAGTGTTTATTAGCGACTTCCTCTGACTGAGATCTCTCTACGCAGGGTGAGCTGAAAAAATACAAATGCAAAATAGGAGCTCAGGCTCACAGAGAGTTTGAAAATCATACTTGGATTACAGAAATGATCTGTAGATTATCTCGACTTTGGAATCTAAAGAGTATTATTTTATTTATTTTTAAAATCCGATTAAAAAAAAAAATAGAGCCGGAGCTTCCAGTTCAAATCATATAAAGCATATCTTCATGGAGCTGGCTTTTTGCACAGGGGTATTGTCATGCTGGAACAGGTTTGGACCTGCTAGTTCAAGTGGAGAGAAAATTTCATGCTACTATATCCAAAAACACCCTATACAGTTGTGTGCCTCTAGCTTTGTAAAAACAGTTTGGGGAAGAACCACATATGACTGGAAATGTCAGTTGTGTCAATGCTTTTGTCCATGTAGTGTAGATAGATAGAGAGAATGTAAACACATAGCTGTAGACTATTTGTGATTTTCATGAAAATAAATCCATACTAAATGATTAACTCATTCAAACATTTTTTTTTAGTTGTTGAACTAGCTATCTAAGCTAGCGAAATGTCTGCGAGATGCTCCCCTTTCTAACCCTGTCCCTTTTCCTTATTGCGATTAAGAGCTCATAGCTAATAATCAACATAAATCAGTGTGATTAGATTCATTATAACAGAGTGTAGAGAAGGTCATAGCTCAGTGGTTAAGGCTTTGACTTTTGGATCTAAAGGTGGTGAGTTCAAATCCCAGCCACCCCAAGCTGCTGCTTCTGGGCCCCTGAGCAAGGCCCTTAACCCTAGAGCTGTTTAGCCGCATAAATTAGATAAATGTAAGTCGCTCTGGACTTGTAAATGGATTGTTCCTGTTAAAGAAACTAAAGTTAAACAATGAAAGTGTTTTTGTTACTCTACTAAAATACCTCACCAGGTTCTCATGTGAGCCGGTATGCACTAGTTGAGGATCCTTACAATGGCTTCGGTCTCAGTCAGTGGTGCAAAGTATTAAACAGAAGAGGATTACCAGCGTAAGATAAGGCACATGAGCTGACACTCTTTTCAGCAGGTGGTAAGTGTTTCAGGACGTAGTGCCCCTTCCCCCTATTAAACACACACTTTTAGTTCCTTCAAAAGGTCCCCTGGTCAATGTTTATTCTCATGTTTGCACTGGGTCATCCATTTTCTAAAGTGGAAGATTTCTCAAAGTGTTATCATTGAAAACCGATGCCCTGCACAACTCAGCGTGCTTTCATTTGCATGCATGATCATGTACATTTATTGTTTTGAAATGGAAAGTCTAACCCTTTTTATTGAAGAGTTTTATGTATTGGCAGAATCCCATCAAAGCACAGATCTGCACTGGGCAGAATATTGAGGAATAAAGTGTTAGTTCTAGATATAGTTGATCATTTAAGCTATATTTTGGATGTTGTATAAACCGCATGTCTAAAATCATTACCAAATCATCTAAGGCCATGTCCACATTAATACTTTTTAATAATTTTCATTTAAAAACTCTCGGTTTTGGCCTTCCATTCACACTGAGACAGTGTTTTCAGTCAAAAACAAGCAAAAAAACGTAAGACGCTAAGACCTAAGGCCTGCTGTTTATTTACGTTTTGGCTCTTAGAAACGTCACAGCAATGACCACAAATGTAACATCCTTTTTGAAAGCCTCTGTTTTTACAGTCCACACTGCGGCGCAAGAACAGCGTTTTTAACCACTTTGGGGGGTGTTTTCAAAAAGCAACGTTTTCATTTACTGAAAACGCCGGAAGGCCAAAATGTAGAAAAAAATACGCCAAAGTATTTGTGTGGACATGGTCATTGCCACGACGTTTCAAAGAGGCGGAAAGGAAGCAAAACGGCAGGTGGAAATGACGCAGGTGGAAACGTCTTTTGGTTATACGCAATACAGGGATGTAAGCGTTTTCAGATGTTTCAGTGTGGATGAGCAACTATTGGGAAACGATTGAAAATGAAAGTGTGGACGCAGAGCTTTTTGGACAAAAATGCCGTTTTCAAAAGTATCCGGATTAGTGTAGATGTAGCCTAAGAAAGATTTGCGCCTTGGTTTTTTAAACTGTATGATATATATAAGAATGATGTAAAGCTAGAAATTACCATGGTAGCCACATCAAAGCCAAACTACTGTCTTCCTCAGCATAATTTGGACTAATGTAAAAGCATTGATTATCTTGTTATGATGTTAATTTCAATGCGTAAGGGCAGCAAGTGAACAGCCAGTTTTTCGTTAATAAGTAGGAATCAGATGAAATGGGCAAGCTAAAGGATCTGAATGACTTTTTGACAAGGGCCAAATTGTAATGGCAAGATGACAGGTTCTCTAGCCAGAATGCCATATCTTGTGGGGTGTTCCCAATATGCAGTGATTAGTACCTTTCAAAAGTGGTCCAAGGAAGGACATCCAGTGAACTAACGTCAGGCTCATGGGTGCCCAAGGCTCATTGATCAGCATATGGGGTGAAGACTTGGCATCCTAAATCTCCAGACCTCAGGCTGATGGAGCATCTGTCGCATGTGCTGGACAAACAAATCCCATCCAGGGTGGCTCAACCTCAAAACTTAGATGAGTGCTCCTGACAACATAATGGCATATACCAAAGGACAGCTTTAGAAGTTTTGTGTCTCAGTGGGTCAGAAGTGTTTTGGTATAACCAATTGGACCTAAAATTGGTGGGATACTTGTACATGTCACTTGGTCTTTAATAAGTACCCAAACAAGTACAGTGCTGGAATCTATAACTTCTCACAACTTTCTGATTGTTAGAACAGTTTCGTGAGCTTCTGTTGTCAGTCAAAGGTTTTGTTACATGCTGTGGCTGCATTTATGAGCCCTGAATTGAAAAACATTATAAATCTTACAAGGTATTAAAATATGCTATAGCTCTTGAATTCTTTAAACTGATTTGTCAGAAATTGCTGATAATTTTCCAGTGATTAGACTTTTTCAACAGTTTTTCCAAATGTATTAAACATTTGTAAAATGTATATCTAGTGTCTACACTTACTTACACTTAACATTCAGTTTGAAGGTTTATGACATGGGGAAGTAGGACTGCATTCAAGATTAAAACTGTCAAGTCCAAGACAACTCAAAGAGTAGGGCAAGCTGAGGAAGTCAAGTCCTAATTGGGTTGAGTCAAAACCTGTAAGGAAAAAGGATCAAAACCTTTTTGAGACCAAGTTTTTCACCTCAGCTTTATTATATGGACAAAAGTATTGAGACAAACTTTAATTTTCTAGCCATATGTGGTCCTTTCCTAAACTACTGGAGGTATACAATTGTATAGGATGCACCTGTACCCCAAGCCAGCTTCATGAAGATATGGGTTACATGGGTTGGAAGTGGAAGAGGGGCCTGCTAGAGATCTCACATTACAACCCCATTGAACACTTTTAACGCTCCTAATGTTGTGGTTGAATTAGCACAAATCTTCACAAGTACACACCAGAATCTAGTAGAACGCCTTCCTAGAAGATTGGAGGTTATTAAAATGGAGCAAATGGAGATTAAATATGGAAAGGTTGTTCAGAAAACACACACCAATCGAAATATTATTAATAAACATTTGTCCATTCAGTTTAAGCAAGACAAATGCCCAGGTCTCGATATAAACTAAATACCATTAACTTCAAGACAAAACAGAAAACCTCTTGAGGCAGATGATCTGTATTTCTTGTATTGTTGAAAGATGCTTGTAGATTCTCCTCTTTATATTTTCACAGTTGTTTTAATCGCCAGTTCAATTCCATTTTACTTGTTTAGCCAACAGCAGCTATTGTCACAAAGCTCATAAATGTATCCCTAATGAGCAAGCCAGAGTAGAAGGTGGTGAGGAAAGCTCCCTCAAACCAAATAAGGAAGAAGCCTTGAGAGGAACCAAACTCAAAAGGGAACCCATCCTCATCTGGGTGACATGATATCTATTCATTATAACTTTCTCATTGTTAAGGTGAGGAGATGAAGAAGATACAACTAAACAGCTATGGGGTTAAGGGCTTGCTCAGGGGCCCAGGCGTGGCAGCTTGGTGTGGCTGGGATTCGAACTCACAACCTACAGAGCCAAAGTCAAAGATTGCTGTAGTATAAGAGGAATATAACAGTTTTAGTGGATCAGTTGTAAGAACATATTTGATTTTATAGTGTTATCAGTCCATTTGCTTCATGTTGTTGATTAGTTTCCTCTTGGATCTTAGCTGTAACAATTCTTACACATTGGAAAGCTGCGTTTCCACGGGCTGCACGTGAAGAAGACGAACGCTAGAAATCCAGTCTCAGGCTGCAATTGTTCAAAAGGCATTACTGAAATAAGTGTAATCTGCTTTGCCAGCCTCTCTTCATGTATTAGTAATGTGCATAAAAGCAGATTATCCAGCCAAACCCTTCTCCATGATTTATTCTGCTGCAGAGAAGGGACTTATTTGTGGCGTGTGTGTGTGTGTATGTGTGTGTGTGTGTGTGTGTGTGTGTGTGTGTGTGTGTATGTATGTGTGCGGGGGGGGTGTTTTCCGATTAAAATGCTCAGCACGTGCACTAATCCGCTTCTTTGATACATCTAAAGAGAATTATCACGTTTGTTAATTGAAACGGAGTCACTCATTACAGACGCGTTTTCACTCGCATGTAAAGACGGCAACGCAAACACTTTCCACTCGAGAGAAAGCACAAACACGCACACACACACACACACACACACACACACACGTGCGCTCAAAAGTTGTACAACAAAAGTACTTTTTACTCATTCTCCATTTTTTCTCGTTTCTCACACCATCCCTTTTCTGGCTTCTCACACCATCCCACTCGCAGTGTCATCTTTTTGCTTTTTCCCCCACTTATATTCTCTATTCTACCTCTTTTATTCTCTGTTTCAATTTCCCCCTGCATCTTTTTTCCTTTTTTCTCTTCCTTACGTCCTCTTCTGCTTTTTTCACTCTTGACCCCCGTATCCCCTTTTTTCTGTCATCATCTGATTTCATCACTACTTTCCCAGTTTGCATTCTGTTCCTCTCTCAATTCCTGTCGATCTCTTCTTCTATCTATCTCTTTCTCCCTATCCTTTCTATCCTTTTTTTTTATCTTTAACATTCTCTCCTTTTGTTTTCTCTCTTTTTTCCCCACTGCTTTCTTCATCGCCTCCCTCTTCCTCCATCGCATCTCTCTTTCTCCATCATGCTACTACTCACCTCACAATCTCCAAATATCTCTCTCTCTCTCTCCCTTCTCTCTTTTCCTACAAGCGCTTTCTCGTTTAGTGTTTCCTGTATTTGTTTTCCTTTCCTTCCCATATTTCCACACTTATCTTTCCTTCTCTCTCGCAATCATCCCATCCTCTCCTCCAGCTCCAAATAATATTCTTCATAATATTCATTCATTTGTCATCCCAATCATTTTTTTTTCTATTATTGTTATTGTTCCCCCTTTCCTTCTCTTTGTATCTTTCTCTCTTTCTTTCTCTTTGGCCTTTATCCCTGTCTCTTGTTCTATCCATCTCTTATTGCTTTCTTTTTTCTGCCTCTATCACCTTTCCTCTATTTCTCTCCTTTTCTTTTTTTTACCCATCTCTCTTTTGCCCTGTTTCATCTTTTTACTGTCTCTCCCTCCCTCTACCCAGCTATCACTCTCCTTTTTTCACTCTGTCTATTTTTTTTCTCATCTCTCTGGTTCTCTTTTTCTCTCTAACCTCCCTGCGTGTGTGTGTGTGTGTGTTTCAGGGTGGTGTGTGTAGGTGGAGACGGCTCCGTAGCTGAAGTGGCTCAGGGTTTGTTGCTCCGAGCACAGATGGAAGCTGAGAGGGACACACACTCCGTCTTCATGCCCGTCCCAGCACCACTTCCTCTAGGTGTGATACCAGCAGGTGAGGGTCATCAGTAGAACACACACACACACACACACACACACACACACACACACACACACA
>JAAIIK010000093.1:1079542-1107042 GCA_014706435.1 Silurus glanis
ACACACACACACACACACACACACACACACACACACACACACACATTATTTATTATTATTTAAGGTAATATGACCACATAAACACAAAACCACATACACACTTACAGGGCAAAAAACGTAGACAACAGACTACCACTGCATACTTTGCACACACACACACACACACACACACACACACACACACACACACACACACACACACACACACACACACACACAGTACATGCTTTTAACATGCACATACTTTTGCTTCTTGCATTCGCAGATCACTAATGTGTGTGTGTGTGTGTGTGTGTGTGTGTATGTTTATGTGTGTATTATAAAAAAGCTATCCATATTAATGTTTAGCTGTTTGCGTATATTTACATATTGTGCATGTGTATGTGCTTTTAGTATATGTGAATTATCGTGCAAGTGTGCAGAATAGATTTTCCTGCTTCTAACACGTCAAACTTTGAGGACAAAACTGTTCACATGCTGCCTAATATATCTCACTCACTAACAGGTGCCATGATGAAGAGATCATCAGTGTTATTCGCTTCACCGCTCATAACGTTATAATGTCTTAATGTTATGCCTGATCGGTATATGTGTATCTGTTACCAAATCAATGAAAGAAAAAAACAGTTATTAGATCCACACGAATATATCTGAGCCTGTGCAGTTTGCTACAGATGTGATTTGCGATCTCTGACTAGTGCACTCTCTAAAAAAACATTGTTTTTTTTTTCTGTTAAATGTGTGTAAAACTGCCTAACCTGATACTATACAGTACTCTTTATTAAAATAAAATTGAAGAACATAAACCTATTGTTTAAACTGAACTGTCTGTCCTATAACAAAAATGCCTGAAAGGTTATGGTACATTATATCCAGTCCAATCATTTCAGCCAGAATGGCAAAAAAAAAAAAAAAAAAAAAAAACAATGCAGTCATGATCGGGATCATCTCAGTGCATTCATAACTTACTGTATATTTATTAATATATCAGACCTTTATTCAATATGAATCAATATGTGTTTTGACTTCAGAATACGGTTGCTTACGGCCTCCTTTCATTGGCTTCCAATAGGCCAGTAATCCTGACAGACGTACAGCAGTATACGAATCATGTTCCGTCTCATTCTTATTACCAAGTCGTAATTTTTTTTAACGGGAACCGTGTCTTAAAAACAACCCATTATTCACTCCACACTAGCTGAACACGTAAAACGACTCTCGCGGCCCAATTAAGAGCTGCGTCTCATATACGGCGCTCCCTATGTAGCCCATAACGCGGTAAAGCGCACGCTCCTAATTAATTCGCTCGCTCCTAAGGGTTTCCACGGGACTGTTAATTTCTTTGATATTCCAGGCAAAGAACCAAAAAATTTTTGACGAGGCTCTAAGACATGCTTGACTAGCGAGTCGGCGCGTCGCATTCATCTGGCCGGATGAGGGAGGGGAAGAGGAGGATTGTGAGGAGGGGGGGGGGGGGGGGGGGGGCACATTAACAGCCTTATGAATATTCATGTCGTCTGCTTAATTAAGTTAATTGTTCTGCAGAAGTGCTCACACTTCCAAGGACATTTTTTTTTTCCTCCTCCTCACACTTCACCACCCCCCTCCCCATACTCTCTCTCTCTCTCTCTCTCTCTCTCTCTCTCTTTCTCTCTTTCTCTCTTTCTCCCTCTCTCTCTCTCTTGGTCTCACATTCAAACCCCCCACGTATATCAGTGCTCCGGAATGGAGACAACTAATATATTGCCATGCTGGCAAAGGCTTCGAGAGCTGTTATTTCCCTCTTTCTTTTGTTTTTTTTTTTCTTTCTTCCTTTTTTTCCCCCTAAAGAGACAAAATATGGAACTTCAGACCACAAAGATTATATAAAAATCTCGCCACCGAATAACAATAGCGCAAAGAAAAAGAAAACAATCGCTGGGTAGTAATGAAGACAGCATTGTCTTCATCCACTGCACACAGACGGATCTCAGGTGGACACCGGGCGGCAATAAACGCACCGAACAATGAGCCCACTATCACAAAATGCTAATTTCAGTATTTAGATAATGTTAGAGCAGGTGTAGCAGATTCAGGGAGATAATTTGGAAAGCGTACGAGTGAATATTGATCACAGATCACTCATTCATAAAAAACAGCTCTAACAATCCTGTTGTTTATTTTCCGTTTTTGTTACAGAACGATGTTTGTTACTGTTTAGAAATGACTTGGAGCCTGAGCGAGACACAAACACACACACACACACACACACACACACAATGTGCTGTTGTCACTGCTGTGCTGAGAATGGTTCATTATTCGAATAATATTGAAGCCTAATTAATGGACAGTTCAGAGGGAGATGAGAAATTGAGCAGAACAGATGGGTTGCACTCAGGAACTGTACTTCTATAATGTGCATAGCAGTAGGTTTACCTGATAAACTGCTCAAATAAGTGATGTTACAAGACAATATTTCTGGCTACACCTGAAAATACGGGAAAAAGTTGGGAAAATTGCAGGCAGATATAAATATCGTAATCTTTTGCATGTGTCTCAAATGGAAGGGACGTGGTGTCTCAGTCGATAAGATGTTGGATTTATGATCGCAAGGTTATGTGTTCAAATCCCAACGTCAGTGATGTAAACATGACTGAAAACGGAGACATTCCTGATCATCATCATCGTTTCTCTGATTGTGGTCTATATGGTGGATGTTAAGCCTGGATACATTCATTAGGTAACAAAATTGCCAAATATATTAAAATGACGTGAAGTCCAGTTACCAGCGTGACACTAAAACAGCTAGGAGTAATGACCACTTTTTACTTAAGTACATATCAGAGCCAGAATTTAACTTAAGTGAAAAAGTGTAGTCAGTCAGAACTTTTGTCCAGAGTCTTTTAAAACATGAGAATCTCTACTTACTAAATGTAAATGTAAATGAACGCAAGAAACATTCTAGCAATTACTGCAAATTCTGCATGCCCTCAAAAATCTGACAAAACCACATAAAAGAAATCTGGGATCTGATTACAATTACTGCATTTGGCAGATGGCATTATCAGAAGCGACTTTATTTTATTATCTCATTCATACCACTAAGCAGTTGAGGGTTAAAAACTTTGCTCAAAGGCCCAGCAGTGGCAGCTTGGTGGTGCAGGGACTTGAACTAATGACCTTCCAATCAAAAGTCCAAGATCTTAAACACTGAGCTTCCACTTCCCTGATTACAAACAGAATTGATTCGATTCGATTTTGATTTGTTGCTATATGATATGTAGCTCTCCAAGAATTTGATCAAAGCATGGTGTTTACTGTGTGAGGAATCACACTAAGCTGGCAAGACTTTAGACGTCTTTATAAAGAATGAATTCAAAGGAACCACTTTCACCTGCAAAATCGGGAAAGAAAATATGGGTTTCTTTGTGTCACGCCCCATTTGTAGAGATTAGGATCTTTGTGTGACAGGACCTTGTGTGGAAGAATTTTCTTGTAGTCACTGTGTGTGTGTGTGTGTGTGTGTGTGTGTGTGTGTGTGTGTGTGTTTGTGTGTGTGTTTGGTCTTTGTGCGGTCCGTCACTGGTAAACCAAAGCTATTGTCTCTTCACCTGATGAGCTCCATGCATCCATGCAAAAGCACACACACACACACACACACACACACACACACCTGTTCTCTCACACACACCTGTTCTTCCAAACTCACATACATAGATACCAACCTCCTCTGGCATGAGCTGATAGCATCTGATATTAATGCCCTGTACCTGACAGTGTGTGCTGTAATGATTAACCGCCTCTCTCTCCACTTGCTGTGTGTGTGTGTGTGTGTGTGTGTGTGTGTGTGTGTGTGTGTGTGTGTGTGTGTGTGTGTGAATGGTGTGTTTGAGTAAAATTGATTGCCAGGTGCAACAGGCACCAAAACGCTTAGTGGAAACATGGACCCCGGCAATTTAA
This sequence comes from Silurus glanis, assembly GCA_014706435.1. Classification (NCBI taxonomy): domain Eukaryota; kingdom Metazoa; phylum Chordata; class Actinopteri; order Siluriformes; family Siluridae; genus Silurus; species Silurus glanis. The sequence continues at coordinate 1,083,482 of JAAIIK010000093.1, forward strand.
TGTTTTTCTGTACAAATGAGTATTTACACACATTAATCTCAGTGTCACCCACTGTCATAAACAGTTGTCAGTTTATTAGCTTAATTGATCTAATAGAAGACACACAGCCACCTTTATTGGGCTTATAATTTACATGATTGCACAGCAATTTGCAGCACAGTTCATCTGAGATGGGCATTTCAGGTGAATGCTGTTGTGTCTGTGTGTACATGTGTGAAGACTTCAGAATTATGGTAGTAAACAAGTAGTGAATGACATGTAAGTCTATATCTTCAGAGTCGTGTTCAGGCAGGCAGGCACTGACTTCTTAACACATGCATAGATAAACTTCATGACTTCTGATTCACCGACTTCCTGTCTGATTAACTGACTGACTGATTTACTGACTAACCTTCTGATAGACTTTCTGATTAACCTCCTGACAGATTTATTGACTTACTGACTGATTGATTTCCTTGGTGACTGACTTTCTGACTGATTTACTGATTACCTAACTGATTTAATCACTGACTGATTTAATCACTGACTGATTTAATTAGTGACTGATTTAATTAGTGACTGACTTTCTGACTGATTTACTGATTACTGACTGAATTGCTGACAGACTTTATGATTACTGACTGACTGATTTCCTTGGTGACTGACTTTCTGACTGATTTACTGATTACTGACTGAATTGTTGACAGATTTTCTGATAGACTGACTGAGAGCCTGATTTACTGACTGACTAACCGACTGACTAAGTGACTAACTAACTGATTTACTCACTGACTGATTGAATTAGTGACTGATTTAATTAGTGACTGACTTTCTAACTGATTTACTGATTACTGAATGAATTGCTAACAGACTTTCTGATCAATTGACTGTCTAATTTCCTGACCGTCTAACTTAATCACTGATTTACTTTTTTTTTACTTACTGACTGACTGATTTACTTAGTGACTGTTTTGATGACTGGTTTACTGTTTTTTGATTAAATTGTTGACAGACTTTCTTATTAAATGTCTGATTTACTGACTTTCAGACTAATTTACTAACTGACTTTCTGATTACTGACTGACTGATTAAGTGAGAGTCTGATTTATTGACTGATTTACTTAGTGACTGAATTGCTGACAGACTTTCTGATTAACTGATTGACTGTTTTACTGACTGAATAACCTACTAGCTGACCTTCTGATAGACTTTCTGTTTAACCTCCTGACTGATTTATTGAGTTACTGACTGATTGATTTCCTTGGTGACTGACTTGCTGACTGATTTACCGATTAATGACTAAATTGTTGACAGACTTTTAACTAACTTCTTAACTAACTGACTTTCTCACTGACTGATTGACTTGTTGACTGATTTATTGATTACTGAATTAATTGCCGACAGACTTTTTGATGAGCCTCCTGGCTGACTGACTAACTGCCTGATTTCTTCACTGATTTTCTGACTAACTTACAAACTGACCTACACACTTTTTAGTTAACCTTCTGGTTGATTTATTGACTTATTGACTGACCGATTTACTAACCTACTTACATTTACATTTACAGCATTTAGCAGACACCCTTATCCAGAGTGATGTACAACATTGCTTTGAAGTCTCTATCAATAAATAAACTCTGGTTCACTGGTTGCAAACTTTATATACCATCAGCCTAAACTCTGTTGAGGGGAATAATAGCACACATTTTTTTGTTTTTTTCATAAAGACATAACACAAAGGTATCAGTAGAAAAATGCTGAGGATGGAGCTGGCAGGAAGAATGAAAAGAGGAAGGCCAAGGAGGAGGTTTATGGATGTGGTGAGGGAAGACATGCAGGTGGTTGGTTTTGAAAAAGGCAGAGTAGTATGGAGACGGATGATCCGCTGTAGCGACCCCTAATGGGAGCAACCAAAAGAAGAAGAAAAAGACATAAAACAAACGGGTAAAAGAAATTTTCGTTTAAGTGTTCCAGAAAGAGGTCTTCACCCGTCTTTTAAAGGTTGCCAGTGACTCAGCTGCTCGGGCATTTAGGAGAAGCTCGTTCCATCAACTCGGTGCCAAAACAGAAAACAATCTTGACGTATGCCTACCTTATACCCCTGAGAGATAGTGGGACCAGACTTACTGATTATCTACTGATTTACTTACTGGTCGATTGACTGACTTTCTGACGTACTTACTGATTAACTGACTGATTGACTGACTAACTTGCTGACAGACTGACTGACCACATGACTGACATTTGCTTGTAATTACATAAATTTGTTTACATTTTCTCCCTGCAGGTTCTGCTAATGTTGTTGCGTGCTCTGTCTACGGTGTGAAACATCCTGTAACTGCAGCACTGCACATCATCCTGGGTAAGTGTGTGTGTGTGTGTGTGTGTGTGTGTGTGTGTGTGTGTGTGTGTGTGTCTGCATGTAATGTACAGAATACCAATACATTTCAGTTCACATCAAGTCAAGTTTATGTGTATAACATGTATAATAGTGGACATTGTCTCAAAGCAACTTTGCAGAAATAAATAGATCACAAATATAAATATTAAATTCATAAATTAGTCCCTAAGTTTGTCCCAATGTTAAGTTTATTCGTTCACTGATAGAGACTGTGAGTGAAAAACTGTTCATTGAGCCTTATGCCTGTCTCTCTTAAGCCTATGTCTCTCTGTTTATGTTTATGACGTGTGTTTATGTCTCTCTCTCTCTGTATTTTTATTGTTTTCTTACATTCTTTTCTATTGCTTTTGTGTCTTTCTGTGTGCTTGCCAAAAAGAATGTTAGAACTCGGAAACAGAGCACTGTTTAATAGTACATCAGCATTCATTCAGAAATACATTGTACAATGATCTTATAGCACTAAAAGTAGACACAGATACAAACACCAATAACACAAACAATAGGATAAACAACAATATTGCTGCTCTGATTAATGCTTCAACCTATTATTATTATTAATAATACTAATGATAATTAATAATAAAAGTAATTGATTCCATTAATTAATTACATTGATTATAATGATAATGATAATGATAATAATAATTTTGTCAGTCTGTAAGTTTTTCTACTGTCTTTTGGCCTGTGTCCTCCCATCTCTTCCTCCATCTGTATTTTTATTTATCGCTATCTGTTTCGCTTTCTCTAGCCCTCTCTCTCTCTCTCAATATGTTTGGCTGGAAGTCTCTCTGGTGTATCCATATGTTTGTTCTTCTCCCTGTACATGCATGTATGTTTCAATATGTACATATCCATCCATCGAGCCCTCCATCCATCTGTTCGTCAATTTGCTTGTCTCTCTCTTCACCTCGCTTTCTCTCTTATTTATACACTCTCCATATATACATGTATATAGAATCAGTCCATCCTAATCCCTGCTTTTTGCAGTCTCAGTCTCTTTTTCGTATCACAATGGCAGACTGTGTTCCCATTTTGTAATGTTCTGTTTAATTAAAGCTTGCAAGCTTGTTTTGGGAGTGATTTAGGTGTGTGTGTATGTGTGTGTGTGTGTGTGTGTGTGTGTGTACGTGGGTGTTCAGCCCTGGTGCGTGTTCTGTTCCTCCAGCACCAGTGATGCAGTTTAACAGGTCCCATGGAAGACGAGTGGGTCCCAGGAGGAGACAGAGTACTTGTCTGTCTCCCTCTCCCGCTCTCCATTGTATGTGTTCGTGCTTTTGGGCTTTTTGGCCAGGCCGATTCTTGGCTGTTTGAGGACGAGGACCCTGGATCATTCGGCTGTGTGTGTGTATGTGTGTGTGCCCTTGTGTGTGTGTGTGTCAGGTGTTTTTTGCGACGTTTGCACCGATGCGTCTGGTCCATTGTGTTGCCTGTGCAATCTCTCTTGGGCTTACTATGACAGACAAGCGGATTTGGCTTGTGTCAGGGGATTACACACACACACATATATACAACCACACACACACACACACACACACATATACACACACACACAGCTGGGCTTGCATCTCAGGAAAGCTCGCTAATAGCAAAAGCCTGAGCTGTAGCTTCATCATATTATTAAGTCGCATTATCAGATCGCTGGAATGAGACGAGCTTTAAAAAAAGAAGAAAAATTGTTCGGGTCAACACAACACAATGTGTTCATGTAACACAAACACAATCAAACAGTATCACATTGCCAGTGAGGTTACAGATTCAAGACTTGAAAAGTAAATCAAGATGACCAGATTTTCCAAATATCAATGGGAGAATTTTCGCAAAAGGGAGTAGAAGTTAAGTTTGAGAAATTCACATGGGCATAGCAGGTGCATTACAGATACAAACCAGTGTAGAATAAGGCACTTTTTGGTCAGATATTGGCCACCAATAAAAAATAAATTATTTGGATCGTGATTAAACAAAAGTTTGATGCCACTGTCTATAGTCACTGAAAACATCTAATACGAGATGGTATCAAAAAGTTTTCAAGATTAGGTCTGTTTAAAATAAGTACTTTATTTATCTATGTTAACACACCATTACCCTTTAAAAATGTCCCCTTGCACAGCAACACAGCGCTCCCAGCATTCCTGCCACTTCTGAAATGTGTTCTGGAAGCCTTCTTTTCGAAGCTTGTCAAGCACCTTCTGCTGTTCACGCTGGATCTCTGCAATGGTGTCAAAACAGTGGCCTTTGAGCTCGATGTTCAGGCCTTGACCTCGCGAAGGCGAAATCCTCAGAGCCAAATCCGCGCAAGTTGCCGACTGGTTTCGACACATCCAGTGGTGGACAGTAAGGAAGTAAATGTAATTTGTTACTGTACTTAAGTAGTTTGTTCACGTATGTGCACTTTACTGACTTAATTTCCAATTTGAGCAGATTTCTACTTCAATACATTTCAAACTCAAATATCTCATTTTTTTAATCAGCTACATTTAATTTTCCGAAATCAGTCGTTCCTTTTATTTATGAGAGGATAAAAACTTAACTGCTCAATCACCCAGCAAACCACCAATCAGGGTCGAGCACTCTGGTTTAAACTTCTTTTGATTGGTGCTTTGTGTATCTACTTATCACCAACATTTAATTCAGCATCAGTTTAACAGCAAGCAGAACATTTAGAGAGGAAAAAAACGATGAAGAAACTCCTGATTCGATCTCACCAAAACACCTGTGTCCTTATTCGCACGATTTTTTTTTAAAGTGGTTGAAAAGAAGGTTTGGGCTCATCATCATTTGAAAAGATATCAATTAGTGTTTGACTCATTAATATCATTCTATTAACAGATCAGTGTGCTGAAAGTAAAAGTGTATTTTCACATAAAAGGAGTTGATTAAGTGAGGAGACAAAAATAATAATAGGAACATTATAGCCATTATGAATCACAGTGCTTTTGGTATTTAAGTACATTTGAAGGCAAATACTTTAACTTAAGGGAAAGTTTAAAGGGAGCACTTTTACTTTTACTGGAGTTATATTTAACCTACTGTATCTCCACTTTAACAAGTACTCTAACTTAAGCACATGCTTTTTGTATTTTGTCTACCACTGGTCATGTCAGACGTCTCTGTGGCAGATTTGCCCAGTTTCATGCAGAATTTCACATTTGCTCTTTGTTCTAACTTGCTTGATTATTTCTCTTCATCATGGCACCTGTTTGTGGGTGGGATTTATTAGGCAACAAGTGAATATTCTGTCCTCAAAGTTGACGTGTTAGAAGCAGGAGAAATGGGCAAGCGTAAGGATTTAAGAGAGTTTGAAGAGGACCAAATTGTGGCTGCTAGACGACTGGGTCAGAGCATCTTCAAAACTTGAAGATCTTGTGGGAAGTTCCCAGTCTGCAGTGGTCAGTATCTATCAAAAGTAGTTCAAGGAAAAATGGTGAACCGGCGACAGGGTCATGGGGGCCAAAGCTCATTGATGCACGTAGGGAGTAAAGGCTGGGCCGTGTGGACCGATACAACAGACGCGCTCCTGTAACTCAAACTGCTGAGGAAGTTAATGCTGTTAATGCTCAATGGGTCAGAACTGTTTTGGTTTTGGGTCGGTCCGCAAAAGGGGACAGACCCAATATTGGGTGATGATCAGTGGACGTAAAGTTATGCCTGATCAATATACAATTAACATATTATAAGAGTGCAAAGGTGCAACATACAGTACAGTCAACCCCCGATAATTCCCGGTTCGGAACTTGCGGCTCGGAAAATTCACGGGTTCTCATACTAACGGCAAGTTACGGATTATCTTAAAATTGGTGGGAATGCGCAGCAGGAACGTTAGGAATAACATTTTAAACCGTTTTCACCAAGAAATTTTATAATTTTTTTAAAAACACTATTGTTTTAAAGTGACATAATGTCTAGATGAATTCACTAAGGTACCATAGGGGTTGCGGGGGTGAGTCGAAAATTTGTGGATCGTCTGAACTCGCTTGGGGTCTTAGAACGTAAGTTCCGGGGGACCATTGTATATTGCAAATAATACAGTATATAAGGTGCAAATGTGAAGTTAAACAGAAGAGTATTTAAAAAAAAAAATGACCATAACAGTGCAAAAAGGCAACATGAGGTAGAATGTTGTAATTTGTGCAACAGTAAGACGCAACAACAATAAGAGACATGTTAATGTACAGTGCAGTCTTTTTTGAGTAGTGTTCAGGTGACTGAGTTGGATTTAGAGATCGTCGGTTTTATATAGAAAGAAACTGTTCCTGAGTCTGCTGGTGTGACTCCTATGTCATCTCCCAGAAGTGTCAGAAGTGGGAAGTGTCTTTGATAAAGCTTCATCAGCCTTCGTAGGCAGAGTTTGTGGTATATGTCTTTAATTGAGGGGAGCTAAACATCAGTGATTCGTTGGGCAATGCCAAAATATACTATGAATTATTTTTTGTACCCTGGCTGTCTGTTGTTTTGGATAATAGTAGCTAATAATAATTAATTCATGATTTCCGCCTCAGTAAATTTCCGTCTTTGCCTTTTAATCAAAACTAACTAAATCTAACTAAATCATCCAATTCCTGTTGATGAGATTAAATAGTCAAATATCAGTATAGAAGGCTCTTGGTATTTAGCTCTGATATCAGTATTGTATTAAGTCTTAATAAAAGCTGGTCCCTGCGTCCTTGTTTATTCTTCTTCTCCGGGTCTCCGGGCGTTTTCTCAGACCTGCTTGGCTGAGGAGTGAGCTGATTAACCCAGTAACTGACCCTCTGATTGTTGCAGAGCATATCCCATTATTAACTCTTCAGACTGAAGATGTGGGCCATATGGTGGTGTAACTCATCGCACTTGACCAAAGGGAGGTGGGATACGATAAGGAGTGGGTGCGGCGTGTTCTTTTGTTAGCACTAATTGAGATTGGCACACGCTGGCGGGTTTTTTTTTTAACGCTAGTCTCGGTATTTCAGGAGGTGCATTCACGTCTCGACTAGCGCAATCGTGACGAGTCGAGAAGAAGCCGTCAGATAAAGCTGTCATTCCCATCACATGGATTACAAAAGAGTAACATCTTAAAGTGTCTCTCTTTTTTTTTTGGTTTTGCTTAAAGGCATGAGGGAAATCTGGAGATCTGAACAAAAACATAGGCAGGAACGGGGGGGACGTCATGCTTGCTCACAGGGGCTGATGGAGGGCTTGTTCATTTCTAATTAAGCAATATTTACGCATGTGAATAAGGCCAACTGCCAGGATTTGGGGAGAGCTGATGAATAATTCATGAGCTGAGAGACAGGAAGGAAGAACAGAAAAGGGTCAGGCACGGCCTGTGTCAATGGGATTGCGGCGTTGGAGCTAACGGGGCTGAGGCGGGAAACGGGCCGGTGGATCGACACCAAAGTCACACACATAAACACACACAAACACACACACACTTTGGCATGCCCTGAATGAGCTCGGGTATTGACACTTGATGGATGACTTGTAGTTTTACTGTTAGAATTGGAAATGCTTTCATTTCCTTTTTTCTTGGTTTTTACACTATCACATCGAAGCCATCTTGGATGCCCCGGAGGCCGTCTGTGATTTATTCGGCCAAATTCCAGCATTGGCATTTTTTATGAAGAAGCTGGTTTTGATCTCTGCTTTCTGTTGTACTAGTATCATGGGTCCCCTTCTTTCCCCTGCCCATGCCCCTGCCTCCACTCATCTCAAAACATTCTATTTTAATCTCCTGACCATCTCCGTTCCATCATTGGTCTATTAGAACTCTTATAATCAGGAGCAATATAATCGTCCCCACAATTATTTCTGTGCTTAAAGGACAGAATTGACACCAAGTCGCTCTGCTGCATGTAAGAACAGTGTGTGTTTGTTTGTAGGACACAGACAGCCAGTGGACGTGTGCAGCATGAGCTCCGCCGGTGAGCTGCTGCGCTTCGGTTTCTGTGCGATGGTGGGTTTCGGTGGTCAAGTGCAAGCTGTAGCTGAGAGACTAAACTGGATCCCACCCATGCGGAGACACGAACTCGCCCTCCTTAGTGCTCTCACACAGCTCAGGTATGCTATCTATCATTAGCATTATTGTTCACCTTTCTTTATCAAAAGGATTGTCTTCCTCATTCCCATGCATCCTTATAATCAATCACAAGCACACTGTTAGCATGTACTCCCTTCTTAGCCTCACTGTGTCAGTGGATAAGCAGAAGTCGGCTTCACGTTATGTCTCTCTTATCATTTCATCTGTCATTACCTTTTCCTGCCCCTTTGAATTTGAAGACCCGAAGACTGCGAGGTGTCTTTTGTTCCCAGCAGCGCTGGAGAACGTGATCACACCCTGTGAGTATCGCCTCGTTTCTCTTATCTTCTCCATTCAAATCAACTCAAGGTCATCGTGTGGTGACACACACACTGATTGAGCACTGATGCTTTGTCTTAACACAGGAGTGAGCTGGAGGAGGACCTGGCCAATGTTGGTGAGTGCTTGATATATAAAAACCATCTCCTCTTCCTTTTTATTTTAATCCGAATTCCTCTTTTCCTGACGCTAATAATCATTTTCTCTTCTTTTCTCTTTTCTGAGAAGACGATGATGAGTGGCAGGTCCGCAGGGGTCTCTATCTCAGCGTCACCATTATGTCCATCCCATGTATGTGCTCTGTGGCTCCTAAAGGCCTTGCTCCATTCACCAGGTTTGAGTCTTTAAACACACAACATACTATATTTCCAAAAGTATTGGGTCATCTGGTCATATGTACGGTATGTGATTTTTAAACATTGCATTCCACATTTGGTCCCAATTTGCTCTTATAATTCCCTCCACTCTTCTGGGGAGATGTTCCTCTAGATTTTGTAGTGTGCTTATAAACATTTGTGTTTATCAGCCACAAGGGGATTACGAAAGGCAGGTGAGGAGACCTGGGTTGCAGTCAGTGTTCACATTCATACCAAAGGTGCTCAGTAGGGATGAGATCAGAGCTCTATAATAAGCTACTCAAGATCTTCCTCTCCAAAGCATGTAAACCAGATCTTCAAGAAGCTCCCTTTGTGCACAGGGGCATCGCCATGCTGGAACAGGTTTGGGTTTCCAAGTTCAAGTGAATGCACAATTTTATTACAGCGCATCTAAAGTCATCCTGTACAATTGAGTGCCTCCTGCTTTGTAGTAACAGTTTGGAAAAGAACCACATATAGCAGGAAAGGTCAGGTGACCCAATACTTTTGGAAATATAGTGTGTATATATATATAAATAGAGAGAGAAAGAGAGAGAGCGATAATAGATAGATAGATAGATAGATAGATAGATAGACAGACAGACAGACAGACAGACAGACAGACAGACAGACAGACAGGTAGTCCCGAGTTACGATGGTTCGACTTCACAGCGGTTATCAGGGTTCATTTGTCTCATTGTTATTTTTAAAGTGTTAATTGTTCTGTATTTTTTGGTTTCAAAACATAATATTAGCTCTCGTATATATATGCATATATATATATATTTACATATCTCTGAGCTGCCAAAAGCTCCCCGGTGTAGAACGTTGAAGCCCAGATCATGGGGAAATAATTAGAAATACACAGAATGAAGTTGGAACAGACATTTGGAAATAATCGAAATGAATAGACATAAATGATGATTATAAATGACGAAAAAAATAAGTTCAGATTAAAAGAAAGTTAGTAAAAACATAATAAATAATCATGAAATAAACATTAAGGCCAACAGAGTGACCCAGGGTCAGTGGGTCGGGGGCTTAGTTAGCTAACTGGACCTTCTGTGCTTGTGTGTGTGCTACAAATAGAGCTGAACCGAACACTACCTGATAAAGCTGACTAATCCCTGGAGATCTGAGATTGGGCCTGGATGTTAGCTCAGACATCTTAGGCTAAAGCAGGCTAATCTGGCTATGAAAGGTCTGATTACAGGAAGTGATGTAGAAGACTTAGAACTGGAGCAGATGTCCACAAAATCTGGCTTTAAAAAGTGTGACCTGTGTAAATTCTGCATAAGGAGACATTATGATCAGTTTCTGGACAGGCAGATATGTACAGTATAGGTGTGTATAAATAAAGGTCCAGCACACTTCCTGTCAGCTCATGTCACAGTGTAAATGGGATCGTTTTAGCTCCGGGGTCTGAAGAGTTGAGGTACAACCCGCACTCGCAGTAACATGATGGAGGAGTCCAAATGATCATTTAAAGTGTTCCATGTGCTCTAATAAAGGACACAATAACCCAGAAACTAACCCGATTCTGTTTTTCAGGATGAACAACAATAGCATGGCGCTCACAGCTGTAGCAAACACTTCCAGGTCAGAGTTCATCAAGCACCTGAAACGCTACAGCAGCACTTACAATCCGGTGAGTTCAGTGGCACATCACGGTGCTTTTTCCAAAAGACCTTCGACTTATCTGGAGCTCAGGAAATCCCACCCACGCTAATGGCGTTAGCGTTCCTTGTGACTATAACAGAATTAACGCACTGTCGAGGCACAGAGGCTGAAATACATTTGAGGCTAAGGAGCGATTAGCCTGTTTCTGACTCCATGCCTGTTTCTTTCCATTCCTGTTTTGCTGTACGGTCCAGTCTAGTGCATTTTATTAACATACATTCTATTAATATTCTGTAATGAAGGATGAGTGTCTGGTGTAGAAATGTGTTTAAGATGGTGTTTTGATTGATCCAAAGTGGCACAAAGTGTAGTCAACAAAATCTGACTATACCAAATATGATCTACGTTTCTAATCCTGTCCACCGTCGTCATTCCCAATGAAAACCTCAACATCTTCAGCTCTGCTACCTCCAGCTCCACCTCCTGTCTTTTACTCAATGCCACTGTCTCTAATCCATACAACATCTCAGGTCTCACCACAGTCCTCTAAACTTTCCCTTTCACTCTCACAGATACCCTTCTATCACAAATCACTCCTGCTATCACTCTTCTCCACCCACTCCACCCTGCCTGCACTCTGTTCTTCACTTCTCTAACACACTCTCCATTACTTTGCACTGTTGACCCCAGGTACCTGAACTCCTCCACCTTCTCCACCTCTTCTCCCTGCAACCGCACCCCTCCACTGCCCTCCCTCTCATTCATACACAATACGAAATATGATCAATGCCCTAAAATGGACCTTAACCTTCAGATCCAAACTCTAATGCTTTAACCACTAAGCTCCCACTTATGAGTAGCTACAAACTATATAGTGTTTATAATGGTTGAGTCAGGTATAGTAATAAACTTATTACAATTAAATACATTTTTAATAATAAAAATAATCAATTACACATTTTATACATATAATTATTGTTGGAAATCTAAACCCGATTCGCCATTTCCTTTGATACCAATAATCATAAATCCAACTCATTAGCGCTGTATTTGAACTGTACCTACATAGAGCTTGTATTGCAAATTAATAAGCAGAAATATCTCCATTGCGCTAGTATCAGGCAGAAAGACATTGCTTGGGTTGATAATTCTAGTGCTAGTCAGGTGTCCACAAACTTTTGCCCATCCATAGTGTATTTTCTTGAACACGCATTAAAAGCTTGTGGTTATAGAGAGCGTTCATCTCTGTTTTACATTGGACTTGAATTTAATGTAGAATCTCATTGGAGTCCATGGATGGTGTGTTGATTTTCACCCAGGCTGTGTTGTGCTCCATCAAATTGTGATATACATATGTTTAATAATTTGACCTTATCCAGAGCGACTTACAGTTATCTCAGATATACAGCTGAGCAATTGAATACTAAGGGCCTTGCTCGAGGGCCCAGCAGTGGCAGTGTTGCTCTTCCTTCTTGTAGTCCATGAACATGTAAATATCAGTGCTGGAGCATAATGAATTAAATGTAATTTGTTACTGAACTTAAGTAGTTCTTTCGCTGAAGTATTTCCATTCGGGGAGACTTTTACTTTTACTTCACTACATTTCACAAGTCAAATATCATTTTACTCAAATACATTTCGCGAAATCAGTGGTTCTTTATTTATGAGGATAAAAACTGGTCCATCACGCAGCAAACCACCAATCAAGTTCGAGCAGGTGCTCTGTTTTGAACTCGTTCTGATTGGCGCTTGGTGGTATCTACTTATCCTCAACATACGGTTCAGCATCAGTTCAGCAGCAAGCAGAACATTTAGAGAGGAATAAATGATGCAAGAAACTCTTAACTCGAACTCGAACGGCTTATTTGCATGATTTACAATTTTTTCTTAAGTAGTTGAAAAGAAGGTTTTGGGCTCATCATAATTATAATAGAAATCAATCAGTGTTTGACTCATTCATATAATTCTATTATTCTATTAGTTTGCAAAAACTAATGGAGCCTTACGTTATATTACGAGTGCTGATTGTGTGTTGTGTTGTGTTGTGTTGTGCTGTGTTGTGTTGTTTTGTGGTGTGTTGTTTTGTGCTGTGTTGTGTTGTGCTGTGGTGTGTTGTTTTGTGCTGTGTTGTTTTGTGTTGTGTTGTTTTGTGTTGTGTTGTGTTGTGCTGTGTTGTGTTGTTTTGTGGTGTGTAGATGTCCAGCCTATTGCTCTTATATGCTGCCGTTCATTCACTGCCTCCTAGTGGCTATGAAGCACACTACAGCTTATTTAAACACACACACACACACACACACACACACACACACACACACACACACAGTATTCTAGCATTCTTCCTGATCTAAAAAATATGTATGTCACGTGTATGTCACACATGATTTTGAGTGTTACCGCATACACTTCAATGTACAGTGATTGTGTATGTTTTACATACACATAAAAAAATATCGAATTATTTTGTCACTGTCTGAATTTCCAAAGAAAAATGCATGTTTTGATTGCTTAAACTTACCATTCGTGACTTTTTTTGTCACAAAAAAAAAATGATAAATAAATCTGAGAAAATGTAAAATGTTAGTAGATGGCAAAGATGGGTAATTTTACTGCATATGTAGTGTTGTTTGAATTATTCCAGTATAATGATATTGTGGCAATGTGAGTGTGATTTTCATATATTTGGATTATATTAATGGATATCAATTAATAAAATCATATTAATTAATCATTAATTAATTATAGATTAATTTTAGATTACTGAAAAAAAAATATTAAATGTACATTGGAAGTAAAAAGACAGCTGTGTTCTTAATATATATATATAAAATAAAATAAATAACAAGGGAAGAGGAATTTCAATATAATTTAGTGTCTAGATTAAAAAAAATAAAATCATATAGGGTTCAATCCAGGGCTTTTAAATAGTAGTAGAGTTTCAATTCTTTTTTTTTTTCCCTTTTTTTTTGTCTTTTTCTGTCATAGTTCAGTTTCTCGTTTGTGGAAGTACAGCGTGTGCGGGCGGTGAAACTGCGGCCACTTTCTCACGGTGATGACGAGCAGCGTGACTCCAAACACACTCCCTTCATCCCCTCTGAGGGAACTCTAACCTGGAACATTGACGGAGAGCTGCTGGAGGTGCAGGGGGAAGTGTTCATTCGGTACACACGCAGACACACACACACACACACACACACACACACACACACACACACACACACACACACACACACACACACACACACACACTACATGGACGAAATATGGTTTGCGGGCACTTCTCTGGGAAGATGTTCCTCTAGATTTTGTGGAATTTTGTCTCAAGATTTAAGAGCAATAAAATCTGTTTAGGTTTTTTTTTTGTAGCACATCCTTTTAAATTGAATCTTCCTCCATCAGTCAAAATACAGTGTTTTGTTGATTTTCTCATGAACATGGCTTTATCAAGTAGGACAAGTTCTTGCTTTAGCAAGCCATCTTATAGCATCATTGTGTACTGTACCTCACTTTTATTTGGTCCATTTGTCTGCCACTTATACTTCATTTTCATTGAATACATCGCCCTAGACTGAAACCTTTTGACATTTGACTTCTACTTAAATCTAAACTCTGTCAGTCAGAACACACTGTAACTTCTTCACACGTGACTTCTTATTTGACCTTCATCACTCCAAAGTCAAATTCAAATTTCCCCCAGAATTCATTGCTCACATGGCTATATTGGCCTGGGGTGTAGTCGGCATTCCAGTTAATGGTGTACAATGGGGTTGAGGTCAAAAGCTCTATAGGAGGCAATTTAAGATCTTTCGCTTGTGTACAGGGATACGTTTAGGTGTAGATGATGCATTATGTGTGTGTGTACTTACCGTGCTCTGTGCTCCACAGGGTTCACACGAAACTCCTCACACTGTTCGGCAGCCACGTTGAGGAAGCAGAGGAGCCGCCTGCTAACTGCAGCTGCATTTAATCATCTACATCATGTGTTCCAATCACAGATTAGCTCCCTAGGTAGGCTGCGTTTCTGCATTAGTTGGCCTTCTGAGGTAAAAGCAGTCAGTTAAACGCTAACGCATTTGGAAATACGACATGGACGTTCTAGTGAGGATGAAGATACTAGGAGTCATTGCAGGAATCATTTCATGTCAAAAAGCTAGCATGCAGCTGTGTAACGTAAGTTAGCCAGCTGTTATTCAGGGAGCGATTGTTCAGCTGTCCGGTCGTTTATAATCTCCTCAGGTAAGCCGATAAACTAGCGAGTGATTTTTATACGAAGCTTCCTTTTCATGAATCCGCTACCAAAAGAGACGGACATTTTTGAAGGTAGAGGGTGAGACAGCTGAAAGTGCAAACAGACAACTCGAGATCATCGGGTAAATAGAAAAGTCTTTTATTGAAAAAAAAAAAACAGTCCATTACACACAGTCCAGTGCATCAGTACTTAAATAACAGCAGAGGACATGCAGGGACAAATTCCTCTTTACACACAAACACACTCTCTCTCTCTCTCACACACACACACACACACACACACACACACACACACACACACACACATCCTATCAGCACTTTACATACGAATCTACTGCTCTAAAAATGTTACTTACTTTCTCTTCATTCATTTAATAAACACAGTGATTTGAAACAGAAATGGAATGTGCCTTTTGCGTGTGACTCCCTGAACAGCAACACCCCCCCCCATACACACACACACACACACACACACACACACACACACACACACACACACACACGCACACACACACTTTACATTGGCCACTCATTGTGTAAAATGTGACACACAGCAATATGTAATTCATTCATCTCTCTATTTTGGCTCGCTCCCTCTCTCTCTCATTCTCGGTGGCCCTGTGCCAGGCACGCATCAGTCTCGTCATTCGTCTAGAGCGCCGTTTCTGTGGCCGCGAGCCAACACGCTCTCACTCCTTCCATCTGGTGTCTCCTCACCGTCTCCCTCCAAACTCTTAACCATAACACCCAACAGCAGGAGACACAGAAAGAGAGAAAGAGAAAAAGACACAGAGAGGGAACGAGACAAAGGAAAAGAGAGGGGAATATATGAAAGCTGGATGCAAAAGAAAAACTAAACAAAATGATGAAATGAATCAGGAGAGTGAGAGAGGAACGAACAGTGTTTCATTTTTTCAGCATAAAAAAACTCTGCTCCAGAGGGGAACTCCTGACACCTGGACCTGTAGTCTGGACCATACCATTCCAAAGTCCTGCAGGGGTTCTGTTTTTTACAGCAGGTATTCTTTGTGGCAGCCGTGTTTATCACATGGAGGATCGAATACTGTCCATCCACGCCCTCACCCCGTCCACTTAAGACCAAAATCTGAGTCCTGGCACACGCATGCAGATCAGCCGTCTCCCTCCGCAAAAAGTGCAATCGGTTTGGTCTTGAATATAGTCACGTTGGTGCGGTCCCGAACCCGCACAGCCACGTTGATCGAGCTCTTAGTCTGGATCATCCATATCCACACCGTGTAAAGTTCGAGTCCAATGTTCTGTTTCTGTTCATATTATTCCTGTCTTCACTATCTGAAGTTCTTACGTGATTTTTTTGGGGGTTTTTTTATGAAAAGCTTTCGTGCTTGGGAACGTAGTCCCAGCTGTCACGTTCAATCTTCTCCTTTTTCTCTTTTAACCTCCGCTTGAAGAAGCCATCCTGCAAAAAGAAACAACGAACAATGTGGTTACATGCAAAGCTTTTCATCACATCATTTGAATTGGCATTGAGTTTGAGTTTCTCTTCCATTTGAGTTAATATTGTGTATAAATTAATGCCAGATTTGAGTTAGTGATGAATTTGCATTTGAAATTTTAGTCAGTGATTTAAGTGGGTTCGAGATACATTTGTGTTGGTGTTAAGTTTGATTAAATCTAGTTATAAATATATTGTTTTTGGGCTTGTGTAAATGTCAGGTTTTAGTATTTGAAGTGCTGAGTTTGAGTAACTGCTGAAATTGTGTTAGTCTTTGTATGTATAGCGTTTTTGCTGAATTTGAGTTAGTATTTATTGTATTGGGTTTCAATTGATGTTTGGATTTGAGTTAGTGATGAATTGGAATTAGTGTGACAATTTAGTCAGTGAGTTAAATAAGTTTGAGATAAATTTGTGTTAATGTTAAGTTTGATCAAATATTTTGCTAGTTTTGGTAGTTATAGTGAGTGCTGAGTTTGAGTTAAATTAGAGTTTGAGTCGGTTTTGAGTTTGAGTGAATGTTAAAATTGTGTTAGCCTTGGTAGTGTTTACTGAATTTAAGTCAGTATTGATTGTGTTGGGTTTAAATTGGTGTTGCATTTAAATTCATATTGGGTTCAAGTGTTGAATCTATTAATTAGCAACACCAGTGGCTTGGGTAAGTGTTACTTTTATGATGAAATTTTCAGCTGAGGTTTGATCCAGTTTGGGGAAATTCTTGAATGCCTCAGATTGTAAACAACGTTTATTGGTACAGACATTTCTGGCATTTAACATTTATAGAAAATGTAAATGTACTGCTTAATGTGATATTTTCTATGGATTTTTATTAAATATATTTTGCACAATGAACGTTTATTTCTAACAGAAGATAGCTAATCAACCTGAATTAGACTGAATATAGACACACGATTGCACGAATAAATCTAAAAAAATAAAACACATTAGTTCTGTATTGTTTTTAATCAGGAGTCTAAGTTCACAAGAAGTCGTCCTCACCTTCCAAAGGCAGAAGACTATCATACTGAAGATGATCAGACCGAGACACAAGCTAAACCCGATGATTATCTGCGCCACAATTGGTGGCAGCTTCTGGCTGATGTGGGCTTCTAACTTTACCTGTAAGGATTCAGAGGTTGAAGGTCAGCCAGTTAAAAAATATAAACAAATAGTCCTTGAAATAAAAATAAGAAAATCACGTCAATTATGAAATGAGTAAACAACTAAACAGGAAGTCCAGTGTCTATACTGCCAACTTGCAAATACCCGTATTGACTCTCAGTGAATTTCTACCATTTTAAACATAACAATCTGTTTGATAGAATATGGCAATGTACTGGAGACAATACATTTAGTCCACCTTCCATTTTCATTACGTATAATCTCATTGCTTTCATTCAAAAGATTTGTACAAATCTATACAAATAGAGAATTTAATAACAACATAAATTGCTGTACAATGGACTTACAACAGCACTGTTGTCATCATTCATGAAGATGGTGGTGTTGTCTTTGACTGGTGAAGTGACAGAAATAATGCTGTCCATCTGCATTATGGCATGTCTCCCCTAATCAACAGGAAGAAGGAAATGTCAGGATTTTAGTCACAGCATTCGAATTAGCACTGAGTTTGAGTTCCTGTTGAATTTAAGTGAATACTGATTTAAGTAAGTAATGAATTTGCATTAGTGTGAAAATGTGGTCAGTGAGTTGAATGAGATAAATTTGTGTGTGGGTTAAGTTTGATCAAATATTAAACGAGTTTTGTTTTTTATCTGAGTGCTGAGTTTAAGTTAAATTGGAGTTTGAGTCTGTCTTGAGATTGAGTAAATGTTGAAATTGTATTCATCTTAGTGGTGTTGAGGTTTTGCTGAATTTGAGTTAGTGAAATTGAGTTGAGTTTAAATTTATACTGGATTTGAGTGTCCATTAGTTGGCCATAAGTAAAAGTGTCTTCCTCATACCATCTCAGGAAGTTTTTCTTTGCAACTGTTGCCACTGGCTCTTTCAATAACGATAAAATTATAGGCACTAATATATAAATAAAAATAAAACTGCTTTATCTTTGTAAAACTGCTTTGGAAGCTGCTAACAATGTCTATTGTTAAAAGAGTTCTACTTATAAAATGTAATTTCATTGAATTTGATTTAGATTTGAGACTGTAATTATTTAAATGAGTGTTGAATCTGAGTTCTTGTTGAGAATGAGTTAGTGTTGGCGTAGTGTTCAATTTGAGTTAATCTTGAGTTAGTGCTGAGTTAATCTTAAGAATGTATAAGTGTTGAGCAAGTGTTGGGTTTTGAAATTTGAGTTAATAATTTGAGTTTATTTGAGTTAGAATTGATTGTGTTAGTGCTGGGTTTAAGGTTGTGATGAATTTGAATTAATACTGGATTTGAGTGTTGAATCTATTAGTTAGCATCACAAGTGGCTTGAGTTAGTTTTGGGTATGAAATAATTTTGAGCTTATCTTGAATTTGAGGTAACTGAGGTAATTGAGTTATAGATATTCTAAAGTGTGTATTAGTGTTGAGCTAGTGTTGGGTTAAGTTAATCTTAAGTATGAATTGCTGCCGAGCAAGTGTTGAGTTAAAGTTGGCCTAGTGTTGAGTTAGAGTTAATCTTAAGCTAGTGGTTTGACCATGTTGAATTGGAGTGAATTTAAAGTTGAATTAGAGTGATAGATTCTACATCCGTGTGGTGTGTTATACTTACAGGGCTGATCTGAAGTACAGCAGGGTTGAGCTCCACCTCAATATTGATGGTGACCTCTTTGCCCATGTCCATGTTGCCGAAGTTGCACTGAATGACCATGCAGGCTCCGTCCGCTCGAACACAAAACTGCAAATATCAAGAGATATATGTGTGAGTAAGTGATGAGTTGTCTCTTATTTGAGAGTAGTATGGAGGTATGTACTGCAGGAAGTACATGGGCAGAGATTTACCAGTGTACGCTTGGTGATTTTTGACAGGTAGAATACAAGGTCTTTATAAAAGGGAGCTTTATCAACAACACAGTCGTCCTTTAGTGGAAAGCTGCTGTTCTTCACATGGCAACGGCCTTGACTTGTCTGCAAGACAGAGAATTCAGGTTGCATAAAAAACTTTTTTTAAACCTTTAAACATTTTCCTATCTATTTTTAGTGTAATGTTTCACACTCTGGTCTTGGACGAAAAGTTTACTTCCTGTTAATGTGCTTTGGCCTGTTTCCCCTTGCACTCGAGCCTGATGTTGTAATAACAGAAGTTCCTGTACACCCTGTTTTATGATTATGAGGATGAGCGTGTAACACGTCCGTTTAAGTGAGCTCTTAAGCAAGGCACATGCTCCGTTCAGCTGTGAAATTTTGATTGGCCACAGTCCCATTTGTAAATCACTAAAGCATCTGTTAAATAAGGTAAGTGTAAAAGTAAGTGCTTGGACCCCTGCTGCTGGTAGTGTTGCTGATCCTGTCAATAGCTTCTGTACATCTGGTTCTGGGATACAAATTGGAAAGTAGTGAACTTGAACTTTATTTACTTTGGATAAAACGTTCAGCCAAATAAATAAAATTTCACATGCCGTCTGGTGTTCATACACACACATCCTCCCATCTCTTTTCCACATGAATTACGGTTCCTACATCTCTAAGATTGGTACATTGATGTTCCAGATTCAGCTTTTTCGAACCAGACAGAATTATACGATCATCTCCCATCCCAACTCACCTGTAAATCTGTGACTTGGATCAGCCGATCTGGATACGGAACCAGAACATGAGGGATTTCGATTTCCACTTTGGCGTTGAGAGCTTTACTGGGACCGAGGTTCATCATCTGTCAGTCAGAGACATGTGTTAGCACAAATCATACCTTATTTAATATTACTTCGGGAGCGTCAGGGGTATTGCAGGCGAGTGACTTCACTAGGCTGTTATAGTTTCTTTTTCTTGAAAAACATGATCAATTTAAGGGACTTAATGGGTGTTAGAAAGGC
Source organism: Silurus glanis (assembly GCA_014706435.1). Classification (NCBI taxonomy): domain Eukaryota; kingdom Metazoa; phylum Chordata; class Actinopteri; order Siluriformes; family Siluridae; genus Silurus; species Silurus glanis. The sequence continues at coordinate 1,103,865 of JAAIIK010000093.1, forward strand.
ACTACAGCAAACACAAGTTTTGCAATTTACATAAACTTTACCTAAACATGCAAAGAGATGAGGTACACCTGACCATAAGATTGGTATGTGCTTTTTTAAATTTAATTCAATTCAATTCATTTTTATTTGTTTAGCTCTTTTAACAATGAACATTGTTGGTCTCAAAGCAGCTTTACACAGATAATGTGGTGATAAAAAATGAATATGTTCTTTATAAGTAAGTTTGTCCCTGATGAACGAGCCGGTGGCGACTGTGGCAACTGTGGCAAGTAAAAACCCCCTGAGATGGTATAAGGAAGAAACCTTGAAAGGAACCAGACTCAAGAGGGAACCTATCCTCATCCTTTTAACATCTCATTCCAAATTTAGTCTCCATTTGCAATTATAATATTTGCCACTCTTCTGGGGAGATGTTCTAATAGATTTTGGAGTGTGCTTGTGGAAATTTCTGCTCATTCAGCCACAAAGGAATTATAGTGTAGGGTTGAATTCAGAGCTCTATAGCAGGAGATCTTCCACTCCAAGAGACACAAAATATACAAAGAGATGATCATCCAGGTAAAAACTGTTTTTTTAATTTTTTTTATTTTTTTTTTTATGTGTATTGTGGCCTGTATGTAAATATCTGCCATGTAAAATAGCTTATTCAGGGGAGCTCTAAATCCCAGTTATTATTATAATAGTGTAATTATTACCATTTTGGAGATTCTGCAAGGTGAAAGTAAAATTATGACCTCATATGTAACTATGAAAGGTCGCACTAAAATCAATCAATGGGGATTATTCAAGTCACGTCTAGTGACTGCAGTGGGTTTTATTCGGGAGCATAAACATTGCACTTGTTTATTTGTACAAAAACATGGAAAAATTAACTAAAGGGGTTGATTGACAAGAAAATGTATTGATGGTTTGGTGTGTGGTTGTTTTCTAACTATAAATTACTGCTTTAAAGGGTTCCAGTACCTTAAACGTGTAATTAAACTTTTGGCTGTAACAGTCGACTGGCTTCAGATCAGGGTCCCCAAAAATGAATGATGTTGGAGAGACATATCTGTTCAATAAAAGAAAGAGAAAGCAAAGGGATTAGTGCTATTCTTCTGTTTCTCAGTATAGTACAATGATAAACAGCATATATTGTGAGGAAATGTTTCATAATCTCTGACCTGGTTGTTTTTACCAGAATTTCTGTATTAAATTGTTTTAATGACCTTGTAGTGACCATGTCACAATTTCCACACTAGGCCTTTAACCTATTATATATGATATGATATATGATATATTATTATATTATATTATATATCTATTTAACATATTAGGTATTAAAGCACAGATGAAAATAAAATGTGAAAATTAAACATACAAATTATTACATTTTATTATAAAAAGCAGCTTATTATACAAACCATTGAAAATTTTCATCCAAATTCATACTGTACTGGCGTACTGTACAGTGCCCACCTTTCATTTCCCTGTTGTGTTAGCAGTTGCATTATCTGTATATCAATAGTATACCAGGTCTCAACTGTACACAATTTGTACAGCAAATGTCACAAAAACTTGTCTTAAATGTAAGCAATGATCCTTGCTTTTCTTGTAGTGCTCCAAGTTTAATTTGACAATCTTCTAGCTTGTGATCTCTGTCATTAAGTCATGTACACTATTTTCTAGTTAATAGATATGTAAATGATTTAGCATAACACCGACATGCTCGGATAAACCCCGTGACTCACCCATGGACGTTAAAACCCACGCCGTATCTCAGAGGCAGAGTCAGATAAGCCACGTTGTCATGCAGGAGGTCCGCGTTTTCATAGTTGTCTCTAAAATACACACATTTCAGAAATAGACAACATAAAACAAGTTGAACAGTCTGTAGACGGCATCTATAGTAATGACTCACATTTACACATGTACACATTTTGTATAGCCTTAATATAGAAGCTAGTGAAGACAATTAGATGGTTCAGACAGTCCAGACCTTGTGGAACAATTTCAAAATAATAATTTTTTAAACATTGAACCAGTCATTGTCCTTGAAGATATTGCGCTAAGGAGCATCTTGGATAGATGAATGGATGGATGGATGGATGGATGGATGGATGGATAGATAAAATATGGATGAACAACCCGAAAACATAATGCCTTCACCACCTAGTGGCTAAGGTTAAAAAAAAAATTAAAATCTAAAAAAAAAAAGATTTGCACCATCAAAACTCCTGGGACAAAAAAGACCCACATATAAAACTTTAAATGGTCTTGAACAGATCATTAAACAGAAAATGAGCGAGAATCAAACAAATGCACTCCTGAGAATCTTCTGTACCACCATTGCACACTTCTTTCTGCCATGAACTGTTCAGTGAAAAGCTAGAAACATAAAAATGCACTTCTATAGCCTTGTATATGTAAAGTTTGAATCATGACTATGATTCAAATGTCTGAGATCACAAAATGTTTGAACTCCTCATCAGCTGTTTGAAGCTCAACAACATGCATGAGTGAATGAAACAGCATTGAATTCTTGTGGTTAAAAGCTGATCGCAAATTCACTAACAAAACTTAAACTTTTAAAGAAGTAAAAAGGGAAAATCTCTTCCATACTGACCTGCTTTATCTGTGCAACTATGGCGAATTTTTTGATGCGTGTCCATTAAAATTTTGCCATTTTCGAGTCAGCCATATATATATATATATATATATAAATACTGTCTGGTTTATATAATAACCTGATAATGAATATTTTCCTCAGAAAATACCTTTGTTTATATAAAATATATTTTTTTTTATGTATTTGGAGGCTAAAAGTTTGCCCTCTGCAAACATGGATCTCAACATCTCGATCCAGAGAAAAACACGACCCCTGCTAGTTTATAGAAGCACAGTCATGACCACTTGGAGGTGACCACTTTTTTTTATAGCTACTGCAAAGTTAAAATACTTCATCAGTTACGGTCATACAGAAAAGAGGTAGACATCATTCTAAACTACAGATCTAACCCCGAACTCTAATCCTAATCCGATACCTAATCATAACCATAACCCTTTAATTTGTATCCTCTCTCAATAAAAACCAAATGTTGTAATTTTATAAATGACATAAAATTGGTCAAAATTGTGTGAAAATATACTTTTTACATTTTTATACTAAACATATTTAAACTTAATTTGTTTAAAAACA
>JAAIIK010000093.1:1117784-1132866 GCA_014706435.1 Silurus glanis
CACACACACACACACACACACACACACACACACACACACACACACACATATATATATATACACTGATACACACTTTCGTTCAACATCTATCATCTCTGTGACTATCATTCGATTCATCAGTCGGTTTCTGTGCTGCAGAACTGAAAGAATCCCCCCCACGACGTGATGCAGCAAACTCATTCAGCAACTTCCTTTGCATGAAAGCGCTGCACACCACACAGATGGGGGCGTTAAGGGGGGAAGGCATAACCAGGAAGTAGATTTTGCTAAAGTTAGACCTACAAGCACTACCTGTTTATGTAGCACTTTTATATAATGCGCAGAAACAATGTGGCATAAAGGTGTCAGCAGAAACGCCCCGAAATGTACTAATGTCATCATTTTTACAAAAAATTTTTTAAGAAAATGCAGTAAATACAGACATTGTTCTTGAATAAGCTCTTATTAATGATCAGGCTGGAAGACAGACCTGCAGCCTTCTAGCTAACAGAAACACAGAGCAGATCTGAAACTGAAGGTCATACACAAATACATCCTTTAAATGACAATTTGCCCAGAAAATAGAATTCTAAGTAGATCCTTGGAAACATATATCCCTATATACATAAATAGGGTTCTTAAAAATTTGTTGTCTAAATATAATGTTCCTGTAATCGAAGTGCTGCAAAAAAGGGATGCAGGAAACACACTATATAGACATGTGGTTGCTCCCCAAAACTGTTAGCACATAATTTCGAGGCAAGCTACTGTACAGAAAGTATTTGGATGGTATAGAATAAAAATTTCACTTCACTTCAACTAGGAGACCACCATCTCCACAAAGCCAGATGCATGAATATATGATTTGCACACAAATTAAGTGGAACATCTTCCCAGAAGAGTGGATGTTATTATAAGAGGACATGGAGACTAAATGTGTTCAAAAAGCACATACGGTCAGGTGTCTACAAACTTTTATCCATATAATATATATCCCAGTAATGAGAAGAAAGATTTATAAAATGTAATTACAACTTAATTGAAACCTACCAAGTTCAAATTCCCAATAGGAAAGCAATAAGAGAAATGTCAATCAGACACTGACAATCTGAATCTTAAATGATTGATTTACAGTTAACTCTCAAACTCAACTCTTTTGCTCACCTGATATCAAAGCATGCCTTATAAGCTGAAATATAGTGTCCTCTTACCTTCATGAAAGCTTGATGCTTGTTGCAGGTCATCCGTCTGTGCTCGGCCCTGACACGACCCGCAGTGACGTTGGATGTGCCATTGGTGTGAAAGTAGAAGCGTGATGGAAAGGATTCCTTGTGCTTTACATCTGCACTAAGGTTGTACTTCAGCTCTGAGCAGAAAAATTGTAAGAAGAGTAAAAGAGAGGAAATGAGTACACAGGGGCATTGGCATGCTGAAACAGGTTCGGGTCTCCTAGTTCAGGTGAAGGCAAATCTTAATGCCGCTTAATACAACTGTGTGCCTCTAACTTTGTAGTGTAAATCCTTGGGAAAGACACCATATCGCATCTGAAACGATATACCTTGTTTACATCACATATTTATGTACATCTCATGCACGTCAGCTAGTTTGTCTTTGTTGTTTTGAAAAACAAATTGTGTCCGTTGAAATTGGTTAATGGGCGAGACTGGCTCCTGAAGTCTGTCCTGGCACGATGTTTCACCTAACGTTCGTCTGACAAACTTGACTACGGCTGAGATAATGAAGGTCCCCTAAGGACACATAGAGCGGAAAGTAAACTGGAAGGAAAACCTATGGTCTATACTTCCCATGCTCAACCTTTGACCTAGTTAATGTCTCTCTGTGTAACAAAAGCAGGAAATTTCTAACTCCAGATGAGGTCAAAGACTGGTGTGGTCATCCTTGTTTTTTTTGTTTACACATACATATTAACAAGGACAGGCCTTGACATTACATATATACCCCCACACACATACACACACACACACACACACACACACACACACACACACACACACAAACACACACACACACACTCTTGCAACGGCCGTGGCTGTGAGGGATGTGGATCAGAGATAAGGAGTTTTGGACTGAGTCTATATAACGGCCTTGTTCTTTCAGCAAACCACTGATAAGATATCCAGCATGTAGAGAGTGTTGCTTTCTCACAGTGTCTCTTACAGACTTCATCATATATTTTTTAACTCATCTGCATGAATAGAAGTCTTAATTCAGAGTAGTACGGCTACTTGAAAACAACCAGTTACACATTTCTGAATAAACTTGTAATGAATCTTTTGAAAGCAGTTTATTGATTGTTTGTTTGCTGCTAAGCATAAAAGATAAAGTAATTTATATATGCACATTACACCACAGTGAAATTCTTTCTTTGCATATCCCAGCAATCTGAGGAAGCTAGGATCAGAATGCAGGGCTAAGGGCCTTGCTCAAGAGCCCAACAGTGGTAGTTTGGTGGTGCTGGGATTTAAACTTTTGACCCTCTGATCCAGAGTCCAATGCGTTAACCACTGAGCTACCATCTCCCATCTTAAATCTAAATTTGGATTTCAATAAAGAGATAATGTTGTGCTCAGTGGTTGGACTTCTGATCAGAAGGTCATGGGTTCAAATCCCAGCACCATCATGCACCATCAAGTGGGACCTTGAGTTCTCAATTGCTTATTTGTATATATATGTATTAAAAAATGAGCTGCTCTGGATAAGAGTATCTGCCAAATGCCATAAATGGAAACGTAAAGCTGCTTTGTGACACTGACTATCAAAAACAACAACCTTAAACCCTTAAAATGAACCGACTTCCTTTGACATTTACGCGATTATACGTTTTTAGATTGTACCTTCATACTTTACGATTTTCTTTTATACTTTAAATGAAATCAGAAGCACTTCTCCATACCTATAAGTCCCGGTATGGCTTTTCCCTGGACTATGAAGCACACATTGACCTCCACACACACAGCAGGAAGGCCGTGTTCGACACAAGAGGCCACCGATCGATTCACACTGACCGGCAGGAACAAGGACGCCTCCACCGTCACCACAGGACGAGTCCTACAGAACACACATCAAAATCACACACCACCATTATTCCCAATTGTGGATATTTCATTGAGGTATAGCAGCTGGGACGACAACACGGCACGTATAGATGAGATCAGCTGTACAGTTCATACAGTGTGACAACTGTAGGTGAGTAACAGTTCACACTTTGTGCTCGAAATGCCCATGTGCATTATTATTATTTAGAACGTAATTTTTTTTGTTGAGAAGCTGGAGATATTATAATAATAATAATAATAATACATTAAATAATATTATGCAATGGATAATTATTTAAAAGACATTTCGGAATTGATGTTAATGTTTGTAATGCTCTTACCGGATCACAATTGCAGCGTCAGACAGAAAAGCTCCCACTGCTACGTCTGAAAAGATAAGAAATAATTTTGAAATCCAATCCCATTTGGAGCTATAAAGAAATTGAGAAAAATACACCAACCAGGCAACTATTATGACATTAAAACATTGTGAGCGGTGAAGTGACATGGCCCGTGTCGTCCGATCCAACAGCTCCTGTAGCTCAAATTGCAGCAAAAGGGGGACCAACACAATGTTGGGCAGGTCCTCATAATGTTATGCCTGATCGGCGTACATAAAGTTATGCCTAGTCGGTATATATGAAACTTGTTTTGTTGATTGTTAGGAGTCTATTACAAAAAAGAAGTCTAATTCCCCATTTAAACCAGGGAATAAAATTGCTTTTAATGAGTTACTTCAATCACCCCACCTTTTACAGAGTTTGCTAAATGGCCTTTGCTAGATAACATCACATCTGCCTCATTGCAATACCGAGCCATGGGGTTTTGCGGGTATGGTTAGGTTCGGGTAACTTTGCTTTCAGGTTGCGCTTTATTCCCCCTACAACAAAAACAACCACAAGGACACTCCTGCAAACCACAAACAAAGCATTGCTATTAAAATGACTAGTTGGCCTTGTGTTATACAATATTACTGAAGTGAATTTGGTGTTCATACCACCTCAATGATTTAGGTTACCACACTTGTGGTCCTCTTCCATTAGTGGTTACATTTTGGTCGTCTGATTTGCTCCCTAACCTTCTATGACAGAGAATACTTTTCACACTGAGAGTTGGGACATTTCTGAGAGAATTGTCACTTTTTAATATGTCCCAATGTCACTGGATGATCAATTGACATCTCTTTGCTTTACACTCCATCTGTACACTGTTGTTGCTTCGCTTTTAGCAATGGACACTGTCTCAAAAATAGATTACTAATATGTATTTTACATTCATTAATAAGTCCCTGTAAGTTTATCCCTAATAAGAACTCCAGTGGCAATGGTGTCAAGAGAAAACTACCAGAGATAATATGAAGAAGAATATTTCAGAGGAACCAGAATCAAAAGGGAACCCATCCTTATCTGGGTCACACCGAATGTCCATCCATTACAGTTCCATAATTGTTAAGGTTTTCAATTTTTCAGTGATGGACACTTGAGCACAAACATACTTCTGCCAATTGTAGTCCTAAGCCATTGTAGCAAAGTTCTTCAGTGGAACCAACCACAGTTACCTTATATATACAGTAGCTCTATATATATATATATACAGTACACAGTAGTCTTATGTTTACATGCCTTATAAACTGCAATAACTCGTATGTGGTTTATAATAGGGAGAAGAAAGCTCAAAAACTTGCAATATGCCATGGCTCGACATTATATATATAATAAATAAATATTATATATATAAATATATATATATAATTCATAAACCTCCAGAGTCCTCAGATTCCTTTACAAACACGCTGAGACATTTTTCTACACCTAAACAGCTCTCATTACACACTGTCTACACACACTATGACTGCCTGCTTGTGTTACCTGAGCTACTTCTTTTTGCATCTGTTCTGAAAGAGACAAATGATATGTAGTAATAGAGGAAATGCGTTACCGGGGTAACCGTTTCCATCTACATCGACGCCTCCAGAAACGGACTGTCCAAACATTCTGAGGCTATATCCAAGGACCGAGCCTGTTATTCTCTATGGGACAAAAAAGAAACACACACAAATACACACACATAAGTAACTCTAAGGCATTTCTTCCCAGCATGAAAAAGTTTAAATATAAAAACCATACTGAATAAAAAAAAATCGCTTCAAATCTACTTTCTGTTTTAAAAAAACAGGATTGAATGCTGTATCTCGACTGAGCCACTTGCTACATGGCCACATACATAGACACAATGCGCTTTAATCAGGTATACAGCTACATCCAAAATATCTGAATAGCTGAATAAAAAATGTATAATAATAATTTCATTTCACTAGATATCAAGTAAGGAATTAAACATCTATACCATACATGATGTGCAATCAGTCCTGAAGTGATTCACTCTTTTATACCATTATATACCATTAAAAACACAATTTATTATCAGTTCATAGTTACATTTAATGTTGCATATAAAAGCCTACCACTCACAGTATAACCATTATTAACAGCCATTCCGTCACGTTCATTTGAATTTGGCTTTTTCACTGATTTTTTACAAAGTTCCCATTCTGGAGACTCCTCATAAAATCTTTAATAAACATGTCCTCACAGAAATCTTCACCATATTGACAACTGCATTTTTTTCTTTATTAGATCATTTTGTTCAATCTTTTTTTTTTACACCGTTTTCTCTTTAATTTGGTTTCAGACCATCCCAGTTCCATGGGCTAGGTTTATAATCACATCACAGCTACCAAATATTATATTCCTTATTTTATATTATCTGATATTCCTCCTCTGAGACAACTAAAGCCAGCCAATAACATCACTTGGCAGTGTAACATATTAGAAGGAAAGCACCATATGCCCCCTTACACACACATTACACTTGTTTCGTTGTGATCGACAACAATAAAAATAAGCCCCTCCTTCCCAGACGACACACCCAATTTTTGCTCACTTGAACATCTCGAAATGGGTGACTGGTATCGTTAGGATTCAAAACTTAATTCCATATTTTTAGATTTAAATATAAACTGTTTCACTGTTTCATTGGCGTGTCACTATCTTGATATCTGGTAGAATTATAAGCAAACATTACTTTACTTATTTGCTCCATAGAGTTTAGCTTCTGTGGGTAAACAAAGCTACAGTATGTTTGTGTTTGATGCACTGATGAACTATTAACAAATCCTGGTAGTGCACACAAACCTTCGAACCTGACTGCAAAACAGAAATGCAAAATTCGGAAGGTTGTTACAGATTCAAGCATTGTGGCCATTTGGCATGTGACAGAAGAAACGATTGAGGAGAGGAAACGTAATGAAATGCCCCACCTCCCAATAAACAGTGTGAGTGTAAACAGCAGGCTGTTGACATACTTGTGAAAATCTTGGCGTTATACCGCTCTTTCTACCATTGTAGATATAAATAGCTCCACGCAGCTCTTCCTCCTGTGGTGCTCCGATGGCCACGTCTGAAACATAATCAACATTGGAAAGCAATGAACAAGAGAACTGACCACCAAATTCTCTGCTTAAGAGTTACAGCATGGTTAAACTGACCCTTTCTTGAAAAGCTCACACAAATGGTGCAGACTTAAATACAACAAAAGACCATTTACCTGTTCATTTTATTGTTTTATTGAATAATTCTAAAGATGTGATCTTTTCATGGGTCAGTCATTTCACCTTGGTATTGTATTTCATTGTAATTTGGAGAAATTATTCATTTATTTCTCAGTTAAAGAACTTCTTTTAGCCACGTTGTGTGCAATTCTGAAAAGCTGCTCGTCCATTGTTAAAAGCTCTTTAAAAAATAAAATTGAATTGAAAAAAAAATACATTGAATTTTAAAGAAAGCCACAAACCACATTGAAATTTATGATTTATTAAGGATTTCTTCATATAAAAGAATAGAATGTCAAAGACAGTGGAATGCGTAAAACCCACACTTAAGATCTATATCAGCACACAGAAGGTAAAATGAATCCAAATCTTCACTAAAAAATTAAAGGAATAATGTTTTTTTAATATTAAAAACATAAACATATACAAAGTCTCCCAAAAAAAATGAACAGAAAATAAGAAACGTAAAAATATAGAATAAGTTGAAAAAGAGGAATAAGAGAAACATGCTTGAGTGCTGATCTGAAATGTTCTGTTCTGATCTCAACCACTTCCAAACCACACTGTTCTCACTTCACCACACCCTAAACCGCTTTATCCACACTGAAGAAACTTCAGTCATGATGTGAAAACCATCAGTTTATCAGTATCATTGTGAAAAGTATCTGAGGCTTCTTAAATGTTTTTAAACATAATAAATAGTTTCATTGGCTTATTCTTTAAAACCAAAATAAATAACTGAATTTCTGCATTAGGTAAAAATACAAAGCCCTTCTACTGATATCCCTACTGCATGTTACCCCCCCAACAAATACCATCTCTGTTCTATAATTCACAAAAAATAAATAAATAAAATAAAACAGATGATTGAAATAGTGATATCAGCTCTATTCTTCTCAAGCCAGTTCGCTGTCACGTTTCGGAAAAGTTATGCAAGTATTTAATAAAAACAGCATGTCTTCCATTCTGAGGATGATCAGAGTTTCCCATAAAGATTTCGAGCCAACTTTTATAGCAACGTTTGAAAGCTTTCACCTTTACCACACTGTTTCAGTTTATTTATTATTAACACTATTATCTCATGTTACTAAGTCATGTTGGCTACAACGTAATGGTCTTATTTCCTCTATTTACAAAGTCATGGCTACAACATAATACAGGTAGTCGTCGACTTACGACCACGATTGGGACCGACAGACACGATTTGGTCGTAAGTAGAATAGGCTATATGTACAGTATTGTGAAATGATGCCGGAAGCTGGTACGCACTGTCGTACGCTGCGGCTAGCTACAATTTAATTATCTAGTTTCCTTATGTTAAAAAATAATGACCAAGTCTTATCTCATTCTCATATGTTAGTAAGTCATGGCTATGATATAAATTTCATGCTTACTTGTGTGACTTAATAACGGCCATTCCCTCATGTTGCTAAATATTAAACATGATGTAATTATCTAATTTTCTCCATGGTCTAATCATGGCCATGACCATCTTTTCACACAAGATCATCTCTGTTCCTACTTGGTAAAGATTTTAAGCAGTGTTTCAGCTTCAAGAAATGGAAACACATTTTTTACTTACAATTTGGTTTTTGGCATTTCATGTCTACTGTAAAATCATAGAGGAAAGAAACTCCTGCTTTGGTTCTTGTCTACTCTAGTAAAGCTACATTCAGACAATAAAAACGAATGAAACACGATTTTCAGTATTTCTGTTACTATATGTGTTACCTGAATAACCGTCATCATCAATGTCCCCGAGGTCAGTGATGGTCTCTCCAAAGCGAGCTGCATACGAATCACTTCCTATAAGCATGAAGTCTGTTTCTCTCATATTAACCTGGGAATGGAAATGAAAAACATACCATGTCAACACACACACATTGGTCTTTAGGTGCACACAAAACTCTTGTCTTTGGAAACAAGCATGACCCAATTGTTTTAAATTTGATAACCCCATATATATATATATATATATATATATATATATGAACATTTGATGAACGTCAGCCATTTTTTGTTGTTTTGAAAAAATAAATTGCGTCCGTTGAAAGTAGTTTATGGTCATGCTAGTGAAGTCTGTCCTGACTCGATCTTTCACCTAACGGTCGTCTAAAAAGTTTTCGGCTGATAAAATGTTGAACCAGCCCTTGAGATAATAAAGGTCCCATAAGGACATATAGGGTGGAAGTAAACTAGAAGTAAAACCAATGGTCTATACTTCCCATGTTTAAACTTTTGACCTAGTTAATGTCTCTCTGTGAAACAAAAGCAGGACATTTCTACCTCCAGATGAGGTTAAAGACTAGTGTGGTTGACGTGGTTTTAATTTGTTTAGCCATACACATTAGCAAAAACACTAGATTGTGGACCACATATAGTATCCCACATATGGTGTTCCAATACAATAGCCACAATATATCTAATCATACATACATGCATACAGTTGATCAGACAAGACATCTTAATTGTCTGATGTTTTTGGTTTTGTGAATTAACAAGCAACAGATGTCTGCTTTAACCCCAAATCAGGGATTATTTACATATTTAAATTACAAGTTTACAATTCAATCTGTATCTGTATCAATTCCAGATTTCTTCCACAACTTCACCTTTAGATTTTTGGACGTAGGGCTTGAGGGGATCTTGGCAAAGCTAATTTTAAGTTTCTGTTTTTGTCCACGGCAGTGAATCGAGACCACCACACATACAGTCGGGCGGATTCATTTCAGAAGGCGGGGCAGTATATACTCCATTGATGATGGCTCTTGAAATAAAAAATTTCGGTTAAGATTCGCTCTTATTTATGCATGACTGTAAATCACACTGCATCTTGAGTCACAGCTGAGAAACTAGATGTGGTCTGAGAAAGATATCTGGGTAGAATCTGCGTCTATTATTTGCTATCGATAAACTGAAGACGTCAGTGCTGATCAAAAGATGCCGACCCCACGAGGATCCCGAGAAATCTAGAGATGTACCGGTTCCAGTTGGATCACACTTCATGAAGATTTCAGACATTGTACTTTGAGGATAAACAACCTCTTAATCAATACCAAAAATAACATTCTACATATGCTGTTTCTCCATTATTAAATATTTACAGCCTCTGGCATGGAGGAGTTGGTTTTGTATCTACAATGATCTCAGATGTTGAGCTCATTTATGAGTTGCTTAGCAGCTTCTGGTTACACAGCTGTAACTGACTGTAGAAGACTGTAGAAATGATTTATAATCAAAGTCTTGGTGACACAGAATTGACAATGGGTTCCCCTTTGAGTCCGGTTCCTCACAAAGTTTCTTCCTCATCCCATCCAAGGGAGTTTTTCCTTGCCACAGTCACCCCAGGCTTGCTCATTATTTGAAATAAATACACATCAATTTAAATATAAGTGAACTTTGTTCTATAATTCCTACATTCTGTAAAGGTCCAGTGTTGAAAGCTCTATATAAATAAAATTGAATTGAACTGAATAGAATTGATCAGGTCAATTTGAGGTAAAATTGTGTACACTTGATTTTTGGTCAAATTGTTGCTATGTTTTAAAAAAGAGAGTTGTGTAGGCCAAACAAGTGTCAGCGGTGTTTAATATTTAACTCAGAGCCTGGGAAGTGGGATGGCTGCTCTGTCAGTACGACCTTGAATGCTGAGATCAAAGCAGGCAGCAAGTCTGAATCTGGGTGAAACTCTAAGCAAAAATGAACCCGTTAAATAAGAAGCTATATTATTCTGTCAAGCGGTAACCTATACTCTTCATCTGATTAAACACTACAGATTTAATTAATCATAAAACAATTAGCTGAAGTAGAGGTCACAGAGTTAGAACATCACCACACCAGAGTTTCAGACTCTCGTTTGGATGCACACATACACAAACGGAAAGGAAAGGGGCTTTTGTACTTTACAGCACAGTGAAATGTTGTTGTTTTTTTTTTTTCGCAAATCCTGAAGATGTTAGAAAGTTGGGGTCAGGGCACAGGATCAGCCATGATACATCACCCCTGGGGCACAGAGGGTTAAGAGCCTTGCTGAAGGAGCCTAAAAGTGGCAGCTTGGCAATACAGAGGCTTGAACCCACAACCTTCCATTTAGTAACCAAAAGCCTACACTGAACCACACATGCCGCAGTACTTTCCATTCTACATCAACAAGTACATTTAGCATCAACAATCACGTGTCAGAGTACAAAGAACTCACACCTAGAACTATTACACCTATAAAGCAAAATTTGTCATAGACATAAAAAAAACTGAAAACCAGTGTTGTATAATGCTGCATATAACTGCATATAATGCAATGTAAGTGCGATTGGAATTCTAACCCCTGTGCCTTAGAGCTCAGTCATACTGAAAGATTGTAAACTCTGACTGAACCACAGGCCTCCTCATCTGCATGAGTTCCTGATTTTACTAACACTCTTGTGGCTAAATGAGCACAAATCTCCACAATCACAATCCAAAATGTTTTCAGGGAAACTTTTCAGTACACACACTTAGTTTATGCACATTCAAGATTTGACTTTTGAAAAACAATGCAGAAAATCTAGTAATAGCAAAAGGCAACCGTAGTAAAAATGAAAGACATCTGCACCTCTAGAGAATGGGTGTTCTGTCAGAAACTCCCACAACATGAAAAACAAGAGTAACCAAAAAAAGATTGTGGCAACCATGTTAAAGGACTGTCATCATTCGCTCTGGTGCTACGATGAAACACAGGAAGAGATAGAGTGGTATCGGTTCTCACCCGGCCCTGGTTAATGTAGACATAAACACGTCCCTCCTCCCTCACGGTGCTGAACATCGGCGCCCCGACCAGGAGATCGGAAAGTCCGTCAGCATTCAGGTCAACCGCGCACACACTCGCGCCATAGTACGAGCCCAGCTAGGAATGAATCCATAGATACATACATAACAAACATTGATAAGAATTAAAAAATGTGTAACTAAATAATAAATTGCATTGTGTGTAAATTGAATCTCTCTTTAGTTGCGATTTTATACCGTTGCTATTAAATATCACATTTTTCATTGTTGTTTTAATGTAATTGTATATGAAATTCATTTTAGTTTAATGTAAATCTTGTATTTTTTATCAAGATTTTTAGTTTTATGTACTATATAAGGAAAGTTTGTAGTGCATTGATTTGTTTAAAATAAAAGAAATATGCAGAAACAACTAAACTTTGGGTTATTATTATAGCATTTATAATTATAGTGGCTCATTTTCCATTTTTCTGCATAGAAAAGTGTTTATGGTTGATAATGAAAGCGGTTTATTGTATCTTTACTCACCTGAGAGCCACTTGTTTCATTCAGGATTTTCAGAGTATTGCCTTCCACTGTGAAGATGTAAGCCTGCGAAAAGAAAAAAGAAAGAAAGAAAGAAATACAAGTAAATAAATACGGGTAAATAAACAGATACCAAATGTAAACTACTGCATTCTTTCTCCAAACCAAATATTTGGTTAAACTGTTATACAATACTTATATTATTATAATTATTATTATTATTATTATTATTATTATTATTACATTTCTATTTATTATTTTATTCATGTTAATTTATTAAATTAATCCAATCTATTTTTTTTTTTTCTTTCTTTCATTGCAGAAGAATTTTATAGCCATGGCATTACATTTTTCCTTTTTTGTGCTTAGATAGAAAATAAGTAACCTACAAAAACATTTACAGAAAAAGAAATTTTTTTCTGTACACCACAGCCACGTACAACTGATATGCAAATGATGAGGTTCTTCAGTAGAATACTCCTGCTATTGATTATCAGCTTATCGTTTCAAATTTCCCTCTAAACAAAAATAACGTTCCACTATGTACTTGAGTGTAAAAATGAAATCACTCAAGCGCAAGCAGACTCCAAAATCTAGAGGAACATTTTCCCAGAACAATGGAGATTATTCTAACAGAAAAAGGCGACTAAATATGGAATGGGATGCTCAAAAAACACAAACTTTGGTATATATAGTGTATGTGGTAAAATTAGGACATCCATTTATATACAGTGTATAGTTAGAAATATTCATATTTATTTACTTTGCCAGTCTGGGCATGTTGGGGTGCACCACCTACGATCTCCATACTGTTCGGGTAAAGAAAGTGTCCAGCACTTACAGAGTAACCTGAAGAAAAGAAAACAAAAAAATCAAACACTGATTTTATTTGACATATAGATCATTACACTGTAAACAAAAACAAAAATGCGATTATATTGCTAGCTTGTGAACATTTCGACAAAAGGTTTAAATTTGAGCTTATTTGATAATGGAATAGATATAATTCAACAATTAACCTCATTTAGGTTTATAATTATTGTTTAGATATTCATTTACAATACATGTTAAAACAAATTCAATATATTATAAGACATATTTCTGCTTTCTCTCAAACACTGGGACCAAAAAGGACCCAACTACAATGCAAAACAAATCCTATGTATACACTTATACACATCTATACACTACTGACTTTTTATTACGCTTCAGTTTTCACTGTGGTCCAGACCTCTTTTTTTTTTTTTTTTTTTTTTTTTTTTAGCATTTATATATTGATTTGCTGGTGTGATTAGCAAGTGGCCTTATAACCCATTTCAGATTGACAATCAGCAACAATTGATTTTCTATAATCGTGGCTCATGGCAGCTTTTCTTAGCATGGTCTAGATATATCCCTAAATACTCTAAACACTAAAGTACCAAAAGTTTGGATTTTATAAAGGCAATCTTGATTATTTTGTGCATTTCATTAATGAAACCTGGCTGCTAATGACAATTGTTATTCAGCCCTTGATAAATAAAAACATCAAACATCAGCGGCCGTCAATTTAATTTTTGTTACATTACATTAAATGCATTACATACATTGTGAAAGCTTTACATTTATAAATACAACGAATTTAAAAATGAACAATATAACAAATAACTTGATTTTCATCCTGTTTACTCATATATTTGCGATAATAAAATTTTCTAGCTGGCTACATATAACATAAAAGAGGGTGGGGAACATTTAGAGCGACTTATATTTATCTAATTTATACAACTGAGCAGTCATGGGGTTAAGGGCCTTGCTCAAGGGCCTAGGGGTGGCAGCTTGGTGTGGCAGGGATTTGATCTTTGTAGCCTCGGTAGACCCTCATTACCTGCCATTTAAGGCATGAGTCTTTTTTTTTTTCTTATTTGACCACCACAACAGATATATATATATAAAAAAAAAAAAAACAAGCATTATTCTTTCACACCTGGACTTAAAAAATGCTTCTGTGTGAAAATGGAAAAGCTTGTAAGATAAAACCTGAATGTGTTAACCACTAAAAGCAATTTAAAGAATCTTTGAAAAACTCTTTCCACAAAGAAAAAACCCTGACCAGTAGCATTTCAAGACAAACCAGAGCTTCGACAGTTTGAAAATGACATTGGAAATTTCTTCTGAAACCCAAAATAATCACCAACTTTCCATTACATGCATTAGATGTGGTATGTTCGAGTCTCCTGCTTTTGACCTTTTTTCATATATTTAATGTATTTGCCAGCATGAAACTGCCACACATGGACCCTTTTCATATATGGTCATTGTTTCCTGTTCTCAATTTATTTATTTATTGTTTTTTTTTTCGTTGCTTCCCAACTTTCAGCTCTGGTTTTGTGTATTCTTCTTCCCAGTCCTGCCCTGACCTTCACCCTGATTTTGACGAATTTACCTTCACCCCCTGCCATTCTTTTATGTTTTGACAAGTATAGACCAAGCCCTAACCTCAGAGAAGAGTTTCTTTAGAAGAAGAAAGCAACCAAGCAATGAATTTCCTGTCTTACCAAGGTAGCTTCCGTAGAGCACTGTGTTTTCATCATCCACATAGGCTGCAAAGACTTTACTAGTCATGTTGTAGACTAGAACAGAGCCAGTCCAGTAAGAGCTACCAGGAGCTCCCATGATCATCAGATCCTACAAAACAAACCATAATAACACCAACTTCAACACATGATGTTATGCTAAAATATATTGAATAAATGGTTCGGAGTTTATTTATAACAGAGCAGTTTTGGAAAATAATGAATTGCTAAAATTGCTGTTCAAATTGCTATAGTTTAAGAGAAATAAAAGCAATGTGAAAAGTGTTTGTAATGGGGAAAATGATTGTTCTTCTATAACAGCACACCTGATATAGTCTTTATTGTGAAATGTTTATAATTGGCTACCATTGCTTTGTGAATACAAATTATTTTAGGCCACTATACTACATGAAACAGAGCTTTAGGTAACACGTGTCTGATCTGGTAAAACAGGTGCGTAACACGTGAATCGTACCTCAGTTAGGAAATTTGAAATTCCAGCTTGGCAGGATCCATAGTCTTCACCGAACTTTCTCTGATGATCTGCACACACACACACACACACACACACACACACACACACACACACACAC
>JAAIIK010000093.1:1145807-1165069 GCA_014706435.1 Silurus glanis
ACACACACACACACACACACACACACACACACACACACACACACACACAAAAACCTTTATTGACTAAGCCAAGAGAGCTGTTCCCCTCTAAATGAAGTTGTACATGCTAAATGAAGTAGTGTTAAACAGTGTGAACCCTGGGACACTATCAAGCCTTTGTGTGTGTGTGTGTGTGTGTGTGTGTGTGTGTGTCTGTGTGTGTGTGTGTGTGTGTGTGTGTGTGTGTGTGTGTCTTTCATTACCCATCAATAGACTCAACAGTGGCACTTACTTGGCCCCAGGAGTTCACACAAGCCCCTTTAAGTAGTGAGAATCAAAGACTTGGCTTGACCCACTCTCACTATCTCACCTCTTGCTCGTTCAGTCTTCCTGCTGCTCTTTCTCCCAAAAACAACTCACATCATTTAATGATGTGAACAGAAGCCAGAGGCAGTTAGGTGAAATCATGTTGTCTTCTTATTCCGGCTTTCCATGACTCAAAATCCCCGAATAAAGGTCACAATTTGACATAAAGATGTTCATCAAATGGGATCTCCAAACACTAAACAGGCAGACAGGCCAGGGTTTCAAACCAAAAAAACTCTTAAACAAGCAATTATTAAATGACAGTGGTTTATATCAAAGCACTCATTCTAACGTGTTTCCATTTCGCTAACTTACACAGTGACTTGCATAGAAGATGCTCCACAAACACAGCTTAAAAAAGTATAACCAGTGGTGGACAAAGTACACAAACCATGCACATAAGAAAGTAGAGATACAGTAGGTAAAATATGACTCCAGTAAAAGTGTCCCTTTAAACTTTTACTTGAGTAAAACTTTCTTTCGGCTTCTCCCATTAGGGGTGCCACAGCAGACCATCCGCATGTTTGATTTGGCACATGTTTTTACGCTGGATGCCCTTCCTAACGCAACCCTCCCCATTTATCCGGGCTTGGGACCGGCACTAAGGCTTGTGCAACCCTAATGGCTGGGGTTGGTTCCCTGACCGGGGATCGAACCCGGGCTGCAGCGGTGAGAGCGCCACATCCTAACCACTAGACCACCAGGGAACCTTGAGTAAAAGTACAAAAGTATTTGCCTTCAAATGTACTTATATATACAGAGTACTATGATTTATTACAACTAAAATGTTCCGATTATCAGCTTTGTCACAAGATTCTTTAATCAACTCAGTTTATGTGAAAAGACGCTATTAATATAAAATAATAACAATAATAATAATAAAAAACTCTACCAATCTATTAATAGAATGATATTAATGAGTCAAACACTGATTGATATCTATTATAATTATCATGAGCCCTAAACCTTCTTTTTAACTACTCGCTTGTGCAATTAAGGCCACGGGTATTGTAATGAGTTCAAGTCAGGAGTTTCTTCATCATTTACTCCTCTCTGAATGTTCTGCTTGCTGTTGAACTGATGCTGAACTGTGTGTTGGTGATCAGTAGATACACCAAGCACCAATCAGAACAAGTTCAAAACAAAGCGCATGCTCGACCCTGATTGGTGACTTGCTGCGTGTTTGACCAGTTAAGTTTTTATCCGCTTATAAATAAGAAGGAACGACAAAATGTAGTAGTGAAAAGTGAGATCTTTGTCTTTGAAATGTAGTGAAGTAAAATTCTCCCCAAATAGAAATACTTCAGTAAAGTGCCGATATGCAAAAAAAGCAATTTAAGTACAGAAACAAATGACATTTACTTAGTTACTGTCCACCACTGAGTAGAAGTGGTTTTGATGTCGTTTTCTATAACAAGCTGATTATGTGGCATATATATCGAAGGAGTCTCCAAGTGTCAGCAAGTTGTAACAGGTAAAGGTAACATTGGAAAGTCTTTAGGACAAAGAGCTTTGTGGTCATGCTGTTGTTTATCTCATTTGATACATGAGAGGGAGGTATATAAAGGTGAAGGAATAACTACATCTACAATGATGTAAGTGATGAGAAAAACTAACTTGTCTCATGGATTTTCCATGTTTTTAAATTGCTTAAAAAGATAAAAGGAAAAGAGGAAAACTGAAACACTGGGATGTGCTGATGATTAAGTGGTGTAAGGCAGTCCAACATAAATAGAAGTTAGTGTCACTATGCCAAAGTGGATTATTTTCCATAACAGCAGTGTTTTTTTCTTTTTCTACTCTATAGCAAGAAAAGACACACTTTTTTCTGGGGAATGAGGTTGGACAGGGATCTGTATGTGAGCAAGATGCTAAAGTTTATGCCATTACACAACTTGGTTCCTCCAAGACCAAGAGAGACCATTTTAAATAAAGGGTTTCTTTAAACAATTTTGTTGCCATGTACAAATCTTTACTACAAGTCTGCTTTCAAAGCTAGTAAGGTTGTTATTAAGTGTGTCTTAAGAGTTCCAGATTAGCCTTGTTTGGTTGAGATTGATACATTTAAGGCATTTGGCAGATGCCCTTATCCTGAGTGACTTACATTTATCTTTTTCATACAACTGAGCAGCTATATAAGGGTTACAAGTCTTGCTCAGGGACCCAGGAGTGTGGGTGGATGTGGCTGGGATTTGAACTCATGACTTTCTGATGCAAAGTCCAATTCCTTAACCATTTAAGGCTCTATGGATTGCATGTCTTAAAGCTAGCTGTCAGGAGCGAAATAGGTTTTCTTCCTCAAAGCAGTCAGCTCATATACCAATTCTTCAAGCAAATATGTCTGTACACAGGATTTTCTAAATCTATACTGTATATATTCAATTCAATAATTTTTTTTTGTATAGTACCTTCAACAGTGGACATAAAGCAGGTTTACAGAATTAAATAATTTACAAATCTAACTTTTACATTTCTAAATCAGTCCATATACGTTTATCCCTTATGTGTCTATCCCTAATGAGCAAGCTAGTGATTACAGTGGCAAGAAAAAAAAACTACCTGAGATGGTAAATGGAAGAAACATTAAGAGGAACCAGACAGCGTGAACCCATCCTCATCTGGGCAAAAAAAAGAATGTCTGCTTCGGTTTACAAGACATGCAAATGTGATTTGTGTTGATGCCTTTAGCAGCCATGTTAATTTGACATCACTTAGAATTGAACAGAAATGCCCAAGTTGATGGTGTGTTTCCTAGTAGGAGGTCAGAAATTTCAAGTTCCACATTCCAATTGCAGCAGAAGCCATCAGTCGAGCCATCAGTAGCCTTCAGAAAATAAAATCTTTAAAACGGCCAATACATAAAGTAAAAACACGACTGGACCTGAAATAAACATTGAAGCACACGGTACAGGGAGATAAATCTAGGTTGAAAATTGCTTCCATGGAAGCTGTTCTGGATGCTCAAGCATGGAAAACATAACATACTAGATAGTTAAAAAAATATAACTAGTTCAAGAAAGCATAGCAGGAAAGCAAACCAGAAAGTACCAGAAACAACAGGAAGCAGGAAACAGGACGTAAACAAGAGCTCTGTATGGCACCAAAGCTGCTTCAACAGTACCTTTCAAAGCCATCCTCTCTCAAATTTCAGACGTTTCTTGTCATAAACACCACATGCACCATAGTAAGAGGAATCAGGATCTTACAGTGTTTTTGAATGGATGCGCAGCAATAAAGTATAAGCAACCATGATTTAATGAAGCTCTTATGCAACCTAAACACTAGTGCTTCTTATATATATAAATTATATAGTCTTAGGTTTGCTAGCTAGCCAAATAGTTACACTTAGCTAGCTTGATATTACTACTGCATGGTGCTTTTATTCAGTCAGTCCTGTGTGCTCATTATGGACATAAGGTCATGCCCCATGAGACCAAAGGTGTCTCATAGACAAAGTCCCACACTGGTTTCATTATTGATTGGAACAGGTAGAATTGAACTTACCTCCATTTCTCGGAAACATTGCATTTGGTTTATAATACCAAATGGCCATTTTTTCAGTGTGAAATCCACTGGATTTTTTTTTAAACCAGTACAACCTAGTGCATGGGATATATCATTAGATTTATATGAACATTTCAGTATATTCCTTCATTCAGTACTGTAGGTATGTATTTTGATTGTTGTTCTGCAGTTGTTCTATAAGAAGATCAGTGGTACTTGTTAATAACACTAATTATGGATGTTAACTGTTTATGAAGTGCTTGCAATCATTGATAAATTTGTATTTAAGTTGATGATTTGTGGGAATTCTTACAATAACTAATGATGTCAAGTTCCTAAATGGGGTCCAGTAGTCAATTAATTTGGTAATTTTAAAAAAATAAAATATAGATTTGAAATTAAGTTGGGTTTGAGCAGTATTGGAAAGGGTATTTCAGTTCACCATGTGGTCTAATCAATCTTTTATTTAACTTTTATATAAATTTTTTAACTCTATGTCCTTTTAATTCATTTTAAATACTTTTGTGCAACTTTGTCTGAACAACGGACAAGCAGTTATAATGTCCATTGTTAAAACCACTATACAAATAAAGGTGTTGAATAAATGAATTGAATCTAATTGAAATTTTAGATTTTATTCTATTTTAAAGTGGGGGAAAGTTTTTGATATTCATTTGGACTTACTGTATTCACCTACCTGGTGATGTTCAACCATGCATGGCCATTTTTCATTTGATAAGATGTTACCTTGGTGTGTGTGTGTGTGTGTGCGTGTGTGTGTGCGTGTGTGTGTGTGCGTGTGCGTGTGTGTGTGTGAGAGAGAGTATGTGAGTGTATGATAAACCGGTATCCAATCCAGTGTCCAGCACAATCCTGGCCAGGATATAACAGTTACAGGATCTAAATAAAACAATTTATAACCATTCATAAGCCAGTATTTATGGATACCAGTCTGCACCGGTCTCATATTTAATTCAATCTTATCCATGCTCTTGAGCTCCTGAGGCTGTTATTAAGGTAAAGCCTTGCAGTCTCTCGTCAGAAAGCCCCTTGTTCTAAGATTAATCAAGTGTTAAAAAACCATCTGATCGCAAACATCCCAAACCATCTAGAGATGTACCAGCACCAATTGGATCCCACTTCATGTGGAGCTTGTACACTGGACCTCTTTGAGTGTTTAAAGGCTCTGGCATGGAGAAGCTGGTGTTGGATCTGTGATGATCACAAATGTTGAGCTATTTTATGAGTTGCTCAGTAGCTCCTGATTCTATAACCTCAAATGATTGTATAAGACTGTAGAAAGGACAATTCTCATAATCACACATTCCAGTGCTCATGTTAGTCCTCACTCTCCAGTGCTCTGGATTGTTTAAAGATTTAAAATCACACTCTTGATGTCACCCAAATGTGGATGGGTTCACGTTTTAAGTTCTCTCAAGGTTTGTTCCTCATGTCATCTAAGGGAGTTTTTCCTTGCCACAGTTGCCACGGCTGCTCATCAGGGGTAAATACACATCGTTCACCTTAATTCCTAAATTTGTAAAGCTGCTTTGAGACAATGTCTGTTTTGAAAAGCGCTATAGAAATAAACTTGACTTGACTTGATAGACTGAAAACTTTCTTTAAGAGAGAACATTACAAGCAATAATTACAACATGTACAAAAAATAAGCTCATGTGACAATTCAATAGATGTAATGCAATTTTTATTTTAATTGAGGGTCAGTTGAATAACATAATCACCCTAATTAATAATTCATAAGTATCTATAAGTACTGTTTTATCAGAACTCAGTCATCACATCATCCCTATATGTTACACACACTATGGCTGCTATATATTGTACAAAGTTCTAATGTAAACTCTTTATCATACCTGATGCACAATACTGTTATTTACACTACCATGCACTCACATTTTATGTACAATACTGATCTGTCATATAATCTCATACTGTCTATATTGTATTTGTATCTGTATTGTCTTGTATAGTCTGTTTTTATTTTGTTTTGTCTGTTTTGTCTTGTAGAGTCCAAGCTGAATGTATAGTTTTTATTTATGTCTGTACTTTGAGAGTCACTAACAGCTGGAACCAAATTCCTTGTGTGTATCAACTCACTTGGCCAATAAGCCTGATTCTGATTCTGATAATACACAAAATAAATGAAATTGTAATGAATTTAACTTGGGTTTGCAGTGCCTGTCAAATGTTTGAAAACACCTAGTCTTTAAATTCTGAGATGGCATGTTCATGTTTATTTTGCAACAAACTAGGTCATTTAACTGCATTAATTTTCATCAAACTGTTGCCTTAGGCAACAACAGTAGGTTTCATTAAACATTAAACCTACATTAAATTAATGTAGCTATGTCACATTCCACATCACAATTTTCAGTTTTTAATTTAAGGACGTGCTTATTATATTCATGTAGGTTAAATGGTGAAAGGAATAATAAACCAACATGGAGACCATTCCATACTTCAATTCCATACTTCATTAGCAGACTGCCTCATCCCCACAGACAAACATGGAAGTGGAAGCATAATTGTTTGGGGTTGTTTTGGAGCAGGGAAGGTTGGAGCCTTATTCCAGGCAAAAGGAATACTGAATCAACATGGCTCCTATTTCACAATTCAACACCATGCAATTCCACTGGATTGCGGCCAATTGGAACCGACTTCACCATACAACAAGACAATGACCTGAAGTATTTGTCCAAAGCTCTGTAAGTGTTATTTAGAGAACAGTCGGCTGGAGTGTTCATCTATCATGGAATGGCCTTCCCAGTCACCACACCTAAATTCTATTGAACTACATACAGATGAACTGGATAACAAGGTCGGAAAGTAATCTCAAGCTACTGAGAAACACATTTGGCAAGTTTTACAACTGGCAAAGTATTTCAGCTGAACCTTTTGAAAAAAGTTTGGCAACTGTCCGGATGCCAAGAGTGTGTAAAGCTTTTATTCATGTTCAGGGAGGATTTTTTTAAAATAAAAATACAGTTTAACATTTATATGTTTGTTTGGTCAAAGTAAATCTTATTATCATTAAATAACCCAGTTTATTGCATATAAACAAAAGGAGCATTCATGTTTCTCTCAAAAACCATAAAACAAAGTTTTGACAGGCAATCTGTTAAGGAATGTCCAACCATTTAGACTAGGGGTAATCATGTAAAATTTATAAAGGTAGTTATTGTAAAATAATGATTTTTATTTGTTTATGAAAAAAACATGGGTAAATGGAGAAAACAGTCAGCTTGTAACGATTAACCGTTAATGATTAGTTTATATCTATAAATAAGCTGCATTATTTTGAAGTGGTTATGTATTGTTTCCCATTTCACATTCATGTTCTTCATGTTACCTCTAATGCCCCAACTCCGAACAGATGAGACATCTGTTTTTAACTTGAAGTGTAGGAACAGATACTCCTCTTCCTGTTCATCTTTAAAAAATTCAGTTTTGGTGGAACAAGCCATGTCATCTTCGAACATTGACGGTAAATGATCAAACAAACAAACAAAACAAAAAACCGAAGAACTCTTGAAATTCCTTTATTTTCTCAATGAGTTGACTTCAGGTAAATAAAATTAATATAAATGCATGTGACTGGATGCAAAATGTTACAATTATGACTATAAAATATTGTTAATGTTGAAAAACTGGACTGAATGTTCATGTTGAAAAGCTGGACTGGGTGAATTATGGCCAGTTTTTCATATGCTGAACAGTTACAATTGTTCATGTTAAAAATCTGGCCTGAATAAACTATGAACGGTGTTTTTCCAGTACTTTGTTTGATCCATGGAAATGTCTGGCTGGTTCCCATCCAGGCTACGGTCTACAATTTGATGGCCTCTGTCCTACGCCATTGTGCAATCTACTGCCATTTGACATCCCAGCTTGGTTGCAAATCAATAATGCTGAGAAGCAGTAATATGCTGGCATGTCGACAAATGTAGTGCTGTTTAAAGGTGCACATCGGAATCAGATTACCTCCATGGTGCGACAATAAAAACTGCTATACATAAAGACTAGTTTGTATCCACAGAAATGACCACAAAACCTTTTTTGTTAAAATCTTTAAAATACATTTTAGGAGGAAGTGGTAGCTCAGTGGTTAGAGCTCTGGGTTACTGATTGGAAGGTTGAGGTTCAAGCCTCGGTATCGCCATGCTGCTACTATTGGGCCTTTGAGAAAGGTCCTTAACCATACCTACTCTAGGGGTGGCTGACCCTGCACTATGACCCCAGCTTCCTAACATCGGTGGGATGTGAAAAGAAACAATATGACTGTGCTGTAATGTACAAGTAAAGAGCACCCTTTACTTTTATATCAGGTTTACTTTAAAAGCAAAGACTCTGCATGAACACCACAGAATGGAGCCACTTAACCGCCTGTTAAATAGTTCATCACTGCTTTTGGGCATTATAAAGTTGTATGTTTTTTTTAAAGCGTAATATACACAGCTTTGTGAGTCTTGCATAAAATCTGCAAATTTCAGATCCCTGTTGACCCCACTGCCCTGTGGAGGAGGTTATGAGATTTTGTCATTGCACATATGAACAGACAGTATACACAGGCTGTAATTGGGGTTGAGGGGGAGATCGGGGGTGGTGTAGAGTTTGTAGAAGCTTCATGTGGGGTCCTGTATGGGATTGCAGTATACACAGAGCTCAGAAGCTTTTGCGTTACTTCAGATGCAATCCCTGATGAGTGACACATGGTGCAAGCAGCTGGTCGATTATTGCACAATGCATGATCTCTGCACTAGATTTGTTAAGTGAATATCACTTACAAACAAACATATCAGTGGTCATATGTCAGACTACAAATTTGCCCAGTATGGACTGCTCTGGTTTATTTGGGGGGGGGATTTATTCATTGGAAAGATCTCCAAAATGTCTCAAGTGTGCCAGAATACAATCCAAGCTGAGTGCTGAACAGTTGAGAGTTAATAGTCTTGTTTATTAACCACATAGTGGTTCTTTTGTTAGAGCTGGGACTAGCTCAGAATCCTTAACCACTGAACCATACATTGGCCAGATAATCCTGCTAAACTTCTGCATTCTTGCCAGAGTGGTCCTAGCCCATACAGACACGAAAAGAACACACAAAACTCCCGACAGACAGTATTCCAAACTCAAGATTGAACCATGGAGCACTTAGGTGGTAATACTTCCTACTATGCTTGCGAGAAACAAATATTTCATTGCAGTTTTGAAATATAAAAATATCTTAATATATTTACAATTTATACAATTTATAATTTATAATATAACGAAATATATTCTAACTAGAAAGGAAAAGCTGTAGCAACAAGAAAAGCAAGAGGCAAGAAACCCCCATAATAAACTATTGAAGTACCAGGGCCATGATGGAAACAAGGTAAGATATGAATTTGTGAATTCTGTAAAGACACTGAGATAAAATATTAGATAAGTGCAAAATAATGAATGGTACAAAATATTTAATAAACATATACTATATACAAATACCACATCCAAAAAATAAGCCACATTCCATATGTGGGTATTTCAATTTGAGTGTTGATAAGAGACATTCCTACTTTATAGGTGTCAAACGTTAACGTTTACAAAAGATTATTTCAGTTCTTGTAACCAAATATACTGAATAAAATCATACTGAAAGTACAGTGGATAAGTAGCATAAGCTTTTATTTGGCAGACTGATTTATCAAAGCACAGCTAATAACTGAGGGTTACGAACTCTTACAATCCAGGAATTTGACATGACAACCTTCCATTCACTAATGCAGAAACTTTTACTACTGACCTCCTGCTGAATCCTAATGGAAAATACACCATCAGTGCAGTGACCTTAGCAGCCCCCTGACACATTCCACACATTATATTTCCCCTCTGTGTAATAACATGTGTTCTGTAACTACTGGTGGACATTTACATAAAGCAGGGGTAGGACAGGACACGTGCTCCCTGCCTCCAATAAGTGCCACTGTGAGCTTAGCCAGTTGTGTTAGAGCAGTGATGCTAGTAAATGTTTAACTGAAATATGAAGGATTTCACATTTTAACAGATCATGTAAATAGAGTTTGCTGTTTTGCGAATCAATTTAGATTGATTCAAAATATCCAGCATATATATTGCCGTTCTCTGCTTAGATGTTGTCCTCCTAATTTTATATCAAATCAAATCAAAATGTATTTGTCACACACATTCATACAGAGTGTGACATGCACTGAAATGTTTTTTACGACTGTTTAGTACTGAAGAATGTACATGTAAATATAAATTGAATAAAATAAAAAAAAAAATCAAGTGTAAAAGTATAAAGAAAAGTATAAAGTATAACAATAAATTATAAAATATAAGTATAAATAGACATACTGTATTATACTATAACATTTATATGCACACAAAAGTCACATCTTTGGCTGGAGTTTTGCATGTTCGTATTGTTTTCTGGAGTTTTGTATGCTCGAATTGTGTCCTTGTATATGGAAGGATATTCCGGACAATTTTCAAAAGGAATTGCAATTTGTATTTGCTGTGTTTTCCATATGTGGATGTATAAATTGTGACATGATCTAAACGCAATCGCAAATCTTGCATTGGCGTTTTTTTTTTGCTTTCGCGAACGCACAGTGACTGCCAAATTTCAAAAGGAAAAGCAAAGTTCATTCGGAACTGTATTTTCTGTGTCTTACGAGTTATGACCATGTCATATTTAAATGGGAATATTAATGACCACATTGTCACACGTCACGTGTGTAGCCTGCCGAATTTCAAATGGAATCGAATTCCTTTTGCATTTGCATTTCCGATGCCTTGCATGGAAGCTGTCAATCAAGTGTCAGGGGTGGGACGATATTATTGGCCAAGTTTGTTTTGGAAATTGACGTCACTCACAGTTGAAGGCAGAGTGGAAACGCCAGTAATAGACAATGTTGCGGAATCTTTTCAACAATGGAGGTAGTTGGTGAAATTGTGGACGACGTTATGGTGCTCGCGCAGCAAGTTGATGACAGTTGATACTCTAAAGATTTTATGACTTGCTGCATGAGCACCATAATGTCCTCCACAATTTTCACAGACTACCTCCATTGTTCAAAACATTCCGCAAAATCGTCTATTACTGGCATTTCTCCTCTTAGCCGTTAACTGCGAGTGACGTCAATTCCCGATACAACACGGCCAATAATAATAGTCCCACCCTGACACTTGATGGACAGCTTTCTGTGCAGAGAAAGTGAATAAGTAAATGTGGTAATTAATATTGCTATTTAAATATGATATGGTCATAATTTGTAAGACACAGGAAATACAGTTTCAAATGGCTTTTACTATATTCCAATGGAAAAGCAGTCACTGTGCGTTCGCGAAAGCGGAAACGGTACTGCAAGATTTGCATTTGTGTTTGGATTTTGTCACAATTATACGGAAAACATAAGCGGAAATACAATTTGCAATTCCTTACACACTTGTAGGTTTTCATGGGGTTTCCTCTCAGGTCCAAAAGACGTCAGTATGTGGATTGACTACTGTTGATTCTTTAGCCATTGTCACACTACACTT
This sequence comes from Silurus glanis, assembly GCA_014706435.1. Taxonomy (NCBI): domain Eukaryota; kingdom Metazoa; phylum Chordata; class Actinopteri; order Siluriformes; family Siluridae; genus Silurus; species Silurus glanis. The sequence goes on from JAAIIK010000093.1 coordinate 1,157,220, forward strand.
TCCGTTCCACTGACTTCCATATGCATGCAAATACTAAAACAAACCCTGGAAATACAAACTCAATAAGAATTTCAATGTATTTTAAAGCTCAAATTTGTATCATGTGAAGATTATCAAGTTCTTACAACACAATGCATAATAGAGGAAGAACTAGTTGCAGTGGTCTCATGTCATCCCATTTTTTTCACAAGGCAGCTTTAAAAATACAATCAACATTAACAGCTGCCTGGTTTGCAGTGTCCCTGCATGTCATATCTGGTTTCCAGCCATATTCACAGTTCTCTGAAGAAATTTCCCATGCTAAAAGCCTGGTGTGACTGCAGCCTTAGGTGTAAATGAGAGTGAGTGGATATGGATGTGTGTGTGTATATGCATGGGGTTTTACAGTGGTTTAGCATCTGTCTTATGGTGTGTTCCTGCCTTGTACCTTATACAAGAGATTTCTTCAAGATGAATGAATGTTTTATTAGGCCAAGTTGCTTGTTTATTATTATCTACTGCTTTATATACTTATTAGACGATTTGTCTAGATACAATTAGTTTCCAATATACAACATTTTTTTGTAGACCATAAAACAAAATAAATCTGTACTATGGTTCTATATTCACTGAAAACCATTCATTAGGACTTAAAAAAGAGCATAAGACTTAAAAGGAAAGCCACAGTGTTTGTTTGAAGCTTTTGAGAAAATAAGATGCTCCAGTGCTTATTCATAGCTTTAAAAACAGCCCCATCCCTATGAACATCCTTTTTCTCTCATAACATCCCGAACATGGTTGTCTCCCTCAGGCCCTGACCCGAAGGTCACAGTTTTTCCTGCAAATCCAGTCCAAACAGTGTCAGCCTAGCATCCCCTGCTAATACTCACTTGACAGAGCTATATTTGAATTTTCATTTTCTTTCCTTTCCTTTCCAAATCCTGTCTTTCATTATTTAATGGGTAATTAGCAGATTAAGAAATTACCTCACATCTGCTGATGTGAGGTCAGAGGGGGTTGCTGTGGTTAGAAAGGTTTTTTTAACCATATTTCTTTCTTCCATGTCTTATTTGTCCTTTAATTTTTCTTAGAAAAGTTTCAAACATTTGTAGCAAAGTTATTGCTACATAAACTTATTAAAAACAAAAAAGAAAAATAAATATTTCTAATTGAAATCTATAGACAGAGAGTACTGTCACAAATATATTTAACATGGTGCATGCTATAAAATTGCAACGCCCACATGCACAACCTTTTCCATGGAGCCAAACCTACACCCAGTTAGCTTTATTTTACTAAAAGCTGCAATAAGGATGAGCTAAGGAGAGATTCTAATGATTCAGACTGCACCAAACATCAAAGCATTGCCAGGAGAAACCCATATAGAATTCAACTTTATTTCTGCTCATCTCATACCTACATTTGGAGTATAACAAGCTTTACAGACCCCATCTGCCAGACACGTGCACTCACCCACTCACTCTTCGTAACTCGGCTGCCTGAATCACCCCACCATTACCGAGGAACAAATTAGAGAGTGCACGAAAGCATCTTTCAAAGATTAGGGGCATGGTAACATCGCTTCCCAACTGAACATGTGCCCACCAGGTTCCTCAGCAGAACCGCCCACCCCTCCAATTTGAAAAACATATCTCTTGGATACATGCATTACTGAATGTAAAACCTCCCCTATTTTGGTACAACAGAGAGGAGTGCTTGCTTCAAGTAGCCCATATTAGTCTGGAAAAAATGTGGAGGCTGTCCGCAGTGTTTAGGCTTTTGTGAGACGTGTGCGACCAGCAGCAGCGCCATGATTTATAATGAAACCTGTAATCACTGTGTTTGTTTTACTTTAGAAGCCCAACCTTACACAGGACAGGCCATAAAAAGGCCCCAACATGAAGTCGTAAACCAAGCAGATTTACTCCATCTTGAAGAAAAATACCGTTTAGTGGGTGCCTGTTGTTCAGCTGAGGATTAGTGAACTGGTTGATTTGGAGCCTGCAAGGTTCCATACAGGGTGGCCCATGGGCAAGGTTGATGAAGTTTCATGCATTTTTACAAAGTTTAAAGAGTGGAGTACAATGCTGCATGCAGGTATTTTTAGGAGATGTTCGGCTGCTTGTTGGGTTCATGGGGAGATCTGGGCATTATGACTCCATTGTTATTTGAAAATATCGTAAGTAGAGACATGGCCTAGCCTACCCAGGAGTCTTAAATAATGGTGATGAGGATAGGGTATTATACTCCTTCTCTATACTATATAAATATCAAATTGCAGTACATAATTTAGTTTAACAGCAATGTACAGTAACATATTATATAATCTTTACAATATATTTATATGTTTCTGGCAGTAGGAGCGTGGACGGAACCAGATGCGCTCTGTTTTAAGCATCCGCCAATAAAAAGGAGATAGAAAAGAACTAAAACTGGGCTTTGAAAGAACAAAACCACAGAAAAAACTGAACTCTTTACACTTAAAGTTGTCATTTGGAACCTAACCAACTAGCAAAAATTGGCGGGAATTCGCAGCGGGACCGAATGTTCAGAAAAGTTAGGAATAAACTATGTATTTAGTTAAATACTGTACACTATTAGGTTCATAAAGTGACATAATGTCTAGATGAATTTACTGAGGTACCACTGGGGCTGCGGTGGTGAGCCCAAAATTTTTTTTTATTATTGTTTAATTTTATTTATTTTTTTTTTCTTTACATGTTGGACAGGCGTAAAACGCATTTCACTACAAGTCGTACTCTGTTTGAATGTGTTTGTGACAAATAATTTTGAATTGATCGACTGCTGCCAAGATTACGGTATCTCACAAGAAGAGAGAGCGCACATTCTGACAGCCTCCCCACCTATTATATGAAAATTAAGATGCCATGATATTTAAATGTTGCACAAACTTATCCTTCACCCTATGCAGTTTGCATCACATGCCCCAAAGATTTCAAAACCTTAAATGTTATAATTTGGTCTATTTTACATATGACATTTTTGTCCAAAGTGACTTAAGAAGAATGCAAGGACCAAACATTGGCAGCTTGGTGGTGGTGAGATTTAAACTCTACAACCATCTGAAGAGTATCCCCAAAACCCAAACCACTGAACCAGCAATCCTCAAACAGTCCTGTGGCCTCTTCTTCACACCAGAGCCACCACCAGACACTCTAAACTCCAAACACTTCAAACAGACCACAATCTCCCTATATACCACTAGGTCATACCACTCAAACTTCCTTCAAACTGCCAGTAACAAACAAAAAAATTATCCAAAACCAATCCCACACATACACCCAAGTACCACAAGCAAATCACAGCAATACCCCAAGCTTCCCTTTAGTTCCATTTAACCAAACAGTCTCCAGAGCTATCCTCCAATAGCATCCAAACTTTAGCTCCTGACCCCAAACCTTTTTAAACGACAGGTAGTACCCGAGTTGCAATGGTGCGATTTTACGATGACAATATCGATACAAACAAATTGTAAAAATTTTGAAATATTAAAGAACATTTCTGGGGTGTTTATGGCATTTGGAGCATTTATTGGGCAATGTTTCTTGAATATTTGTGGAATGTAGTGTGGGATTCTGGAAAGTAGAAAAGGAATGCAAGGTCTTTTGGGGCGTTTGTTGTCATGGACTAGTAGTCTAAGGGTTTAAGGAACTTGATAAGAAGATGCATGTGGTGTTTCAGGCAGGAACAGGAGTTTCGTAATATAGAGGAGATATAGGAGTGTTCATAGTGGACAAGCTAGAGGAGAATTAAGAAAGGTATAGGTTATGTCTACAGTAATCCGAATAAATCTGAAAACAGTGTTTTCGTCTAAAAACGCTCTGCGTCCACACTTTCGTTTTCAATCGTTTTCAAAAGTTGCTCACCCCCACTGAATCATCTTAAAACACTTACTTCCTTGTTCTCCGCATGAGCTAAACGTAAGACGCTTCGATCAGTGGCGTTTCCGCCTGGCATTTATTTACTTTCCACCTCTTTGAAACATCGCAGCAATGGCTAAAAACGTGTGATTATTTTCGAAAATGTGTGAAAACAGCGTTATCAAATTTATCCAATGTGGAGAGCGTTTTCAAAATGCTTTGTTTTTGTTGACTAAAAACGCCATCTTGGTGTGGACTGAAGGCTAAAATGGAGAGAAAAATATTCGTTTTCAAATGAAAATGTATGTTTTTGTAGGATCTGTGGGATGTAGTGAAGGATTATGGAAAGGTTCTGTGGGTGTTTGTTGAAGTGAGGTTAGTTTGGGTGAGGTTAGAGGACAGTGGGAGTTTGTGTAATGTTTGGAAAGTTGTGCTAAAGAGGGTTTGAGTTATTATAGGGCATGTATTGGAGATTTGAGACTGTTAAAGTTTGACAAAAATTTTTTTAAAAAGGTTTGTTTGGCAGTGAGGCAATAAGTATATTTTGTAGTGTTATTAGTGATTGTTGAATAGAGAAAAGGTTTGGGCAGCATTTAGGGGAAAAGTGTTGGTTTATAAAAGTTTATTTATTTCTTTAGCTCTTTTCACAGTGGACAGTGTCTCAAAGCGCTTTTCAGAATATAAGAATTATAGAACAAAAATGTAAATATAAGTGAAATATTGTGTTCATGAGTAGTAAATTAGCTCAACATCTGAGTTCATTATAGATTCAACACCAGCTCCTCCATGCCAGAGTCTTTCCATGTTCAATGATGGAGAAACAGCAGATGTAAAATATTATTTTGAGTATTGATTAAGAGGTTGTTTATCCTCAAAGTCCAATTTCTGAAATCTTCATGAAGTGAAATCCAACTGGAGCTGGCCCATTTAGAATGTTTTTTGGAAAGTTTGTTCATCTGTTGTTCATGTGGATCAAGTTTTTGTTGGTTTTAGAGGAATATAGAGGAGGGAAGATCTCTAAGAACTCTTTTGGGGTGTGTACTATGCTGTGGAGCTTTTAGGCTCTATGGTCCAGATTAAGAAGTGTCTGAGATGTTCACAGTATTAAGTGTTTGGATGATTTTGACAGATTTGTGGCATGTCTGGGATGGTACGGAATTTATAGGAGGTCTAGGAGTGTTTGTTGGATTGTGTATTATTTAGGTGGCATTTAGATAAGTAGTGGAAATTTGGGAGTGTTGATTTTGGAATGTAGAAAATTTGTATAAGTGTACTGCAGGATGAATGTGAAAAATGTGTCCATTTAGAAGCAGGCTTTTAGGAGTGTTTAATGGAATCTGGGCAAGGTAGCTATTATTAGTCAGGTTAGGGGTATCTTTTTGAGAATTTGTGATCTATAGCGGAGGTTTCAACTAAGGTATTTGTGGTGTTTTGGGGTTTTGGAGGGTCCAGTAGATGAGAGTGTACAGTATGGTGATGCCTGGGGCAAAAAAAAAGAGGTCTTGGGACTTTTTGGAAAAGTGGCAGAGTAGTGTTTTTTTGTGGTATTTTGGGAGATGTAGTGGTGATTTATTTGAGTGTCTGTGGTATTTTGGAGGTTTGATGTATTTGTGGCTATGCAGAGAAGGTTTTTGGAGAGCGTGTGATATTTGCAAGTATGTAGCAGAGGTCTGGATTGTGTTTGGGGTATTTGTGTTGACTTATCCTGAAGGTTATTGGCTGCTAGGGGAATTTGGTGTTATCTCGACATGATTTATAGAGATGTTTTGTAGAGCTATGGTTTGTATTGGTGTATTTGGGGTTAACCAAGAGGAGTTTTAGGGGCTGCATGGGGTATACAGGGGCATGTCGGAAAGGTCTGTTAGAAGAAGAGGTTTAGAGGTATGTGGCTGTTAGCAGTTCGTAAAATGGATTTGTTTGGGTTCATGTCAGGCTTTTTAGGAGCTGTTTGGGGTAGTGAGGTCATGTAGAGCTAGTTTAGGGGTATTTGTGGACTTGTAGAAGAGGTTTAAGGGGTTATGTAAATGAAATGTAAGGGCTGTTAGATGCATTTGAAGTTACGTAGGGAGAAGGTTTAGGGAGGTTATGGGTATTATGGGAATTATGTGGAAGATGTCTAAAATGAATTTTATGTATTGTGGGTTATGTCGAAGAGGATAAAGGGCTGTTGAATGTATTTGGGTTGTAGAGTGTATTTGGTGTTTGTAGAAGAAATTTGAGGAATCTCTGTTGAAATTTAGGCCATGTAGTGGAGATTAAGGAATCTTCGGGGGAAGGTTCGGGGGGTAGTGCTCATGGGAGAAGTGATAAGCAGCCACTGAACGACACCCTGGGTCATCAAGACAAACTCCAGCTGTGTTCAAGGCAGACGTGTCCTGCCGAGAACCCAAGACTCTCCAGCTATTCCTCTGTAGAGAAAGGAAGGGGGCTGAGCCTCTTTACTGGTGATGTTGGTTATGGAAATAAAGTGTCTCTTAGCTGCTTAAATTGGCTACACTTTATACCCCATAAATCTGAATGTCTAGAATTGAAGAAGTGTCTTATTATCTTAACATAACATGCTTTTTCTGGTCTGATGATCTCTATAGCTTAACTTTGACAACTTCTTTTAACCTCAGTTAACAGCTTCCAGGCTAGCTGACCATCAACACGTCCAATATCTGTTAAGTAATTGTTTAGCTTTCAAGCTAATGGAAACATTTTATAGGGTGAACGTCCATACTGCTGGGATAAAATCTTTATATTTTCTCTGGTGTGAGTAAGAAAATGCTTGTAAGTCTATAACACATAACATCGGTGCTTTGCATTCCACAAAAAAGCCCAATAAAGCAGAGCATTCCTAATGAACAAGGGTGGTAAAAGTGGATGAGTAAATACCTCGAGGGGTATAAAAACACACAAACACACGCATACACGCATCAACAACAACGACCATGCAGGGGTACTGATTGTGTTGTGCTAATTGGATCCATAAGAATGAGAGCAGTGCTGTATGTGTGTACTTCTGTATGTAGAAAGTGTTTACAGGAAATGACTATGCAAATCATCACATTTTTACAGACACACACAGAGGCAAATAAAATGCTCTAACAGGGCTCTGATTCCCATCAACTTCCTTTCTTTCTTTCTTTCTTTCTTTCTTTCTTTATTTCTTTCTTTGAAACATTGTTTTTAGTTGTATTGATTACTTTTTTTATTTCTTTTTTTTCCCTTGTATTTAAATTTGCCTTAGATTTGGTGGCTACATTGGCTTTTCCCCTGCCTTCTTGTCCTTCTCATCATTTCTGTCCTTATGTTTTCTCCTTTCTTCCTTCTTGAACTCCTTCTTAAACTCCATCCTCACTTCTTGAATTCCTTCTTGAATTTGGTCCTTCCTTTTTGAATTCTTTGAATTCCTTTCTTCTTTTTTTTATTCTTCCTCGAATTCATTCCCTCCTTCTTGAATTCCTACCTATCTTCTTCAATTCTTTCCTAATAGAATTCCTACCTTCCTTCTTGAATTCTTTCCTTCTAGAATTCCTTCCTTCCTTCTTGAATTCTTTCCTTCTAGAATCCCTTCCTTCCTTCCTTCCTTCCTTCGCAAATTCCTTGTTTCCTTTCTCTTCATCTCTCTTCCCTCTTTCCTTCTGTCCTTCCTTTCTTCTCATCTTTCTTCCCTCTTCCTTTTCTCCCTAATTCTTTCTCAAATTACATACTTTATTTTTTCCTTCCTTACATTAAATTTGCAGTGCCGGTTTCTTCTTTCCTGTATTCATTTTGCCATTCTGTCTTCACAATTTCCTTTTATTTCATTCCCTTTCCCCAACTTTTTTATGACATCCCTTGCCCATGTTTTCCAAATCTTTTCCCTCCATGTCTTATATCCATGTTTGCTCTTTTTTCTCGTCCCTCTGTCTATCTGACATGCTGCAATCCAAGCTCATTGCAGCATGTCTTTTTTTTCATGTTTACTCTCTTGTTCCCCTCCCTCTCCTACCTCTTTTATACTTC
>JAAIIK010000093.1:1181858-1192205 GCA_014706435.1 Silurus glanis
GTACAGAGTATTTACAGATAGTGATAGTGTGCTGTTAGTTCAGTGACAGTGCAATGTAATAAACTCTGTGTTCATGTCATCCACACATGAGCTTGGCTGTTTAACTAAACACCTTCAGTGAACTTCTCACAAACTGTTTCGGCATCGCTGCGTCTTCTGAGGAACGGCAAGCCCAGAGTTTAGGCTCTGACTGTAAAACTGCCAGGTGGAGTATGCTAACAGTTCTGAGTGCCAATGAACTGTAACTCGCTGTTTCCCAGGAAAAACGGGACTTCAGCCAGAGGGAACACTTTAAATACAGCTTACGAAGACGCCTACTGTGCTCATACACAAAGCGTCAAACTGAATATAAATCAAATTATCTACAAGGTGAACCAAGGGCAAACAATAACATACTGTACTTGTCTTTATATGGGCTAGTTTCCCTCACACAGATCCGTGAAAACCTTCTTAGCAACTGGAAAGTCTGTATTTGTGCTCCTTGTGCAGTGAGAGACTTGTTGTTGTGCATTGCTGTTAGTATTACAGCAGGGGTAGTTTGTGAGTAACGTGTGCAACACTCCTAATTAATATAGACCTGACAAATATTGTGTATTTAGCATTGAAGTTTCACATTTTAATAATTAAAACTACACCAAATCTTCTCTTATTTTTTTTTAACTAATAACAACAATAGACGAGATAACAGACATTAGAAACAGATTGGAATGATACACGATTACATAGCTAGTTATAACTTTTGAATATGAATTTACAAACCCACTCACTCCTTTCCTCCTATCTCACATTAGTAAATGACATATAGAAGCCCCCCCCCACCTCACATCTCAGTAGGCTTTGACACATGGAAGCCCCACCACCTCATCATATTTCACAGTAGTTGATGATTTACCAAAGCCCCACCCCCTTCCTCTGATCTTACAGAACTCTATAATTAATGGAAGCCCCACCCCATTCTCTAATCTTACATTTTTTTACACTTCTTTCTGGACTGCAACAAATTGGATCCAACAAGTATGTTGCATAAGTATGTTGCAAGCATATGTTTCAGCTGTGTAAACATTATTTATAGAGCGAAAAGTCAACTGGAGTGTTATCTATCATGGAATGACCTGCCCAGTTACTGCACCTAAATTCTATTTAACTGCTCTGGGATAAACTGGATTGCAATGTCAGAAAGAAATCTCGAACTAGTAAAGAACATCTTTGGCAAGTTTTCCAACAGACATGGCAATGTATTTCAGGGAAATGTTTGGAGAAATGAAGTGTCCGGATGCTGAGAGTGTGTAAAGCTCTTATTCATGCTAAGAGAAGAGGATTTTTCAATGAAAATAAAGTGAAACATCTGAACATTTATGTATTTGTTTGGTCAATTTTCATACTGTTTGTTTGTTGCATATGTTGCATGCTGAAATAAATCAAGTTCCAGGCGTGCATGATTTGATTGGGTTCGTTTATTGTATTTTATTTACTCTCTCTGCTTACAAAATGGAAGCGCTAATTCCAAGCCTTTTCACACTTCAAACTCTCTTCTTTCTTCATCCTTAACTCTTTGTTTTCAGTCCTCGCTTGCACCTTTTTTTCACAGCAGATTGAGCAGTTTCATGCATTTACACCAACATTTCTCCAAATCAGACTTTATGCATTAAACCCATCATAAACCCAAAACACAACCATCAAAATGAACTAAATAATGCAAAGCCAAAAGCAACTTCGAACTTCAAAAGCAACTTATTTTCCTTCACCACAGAAACATCACATTACATAAGCCCCACACATAGAAACAAAAGGAACATGCAGGTGTTTAGCAAAAACCATAGACTAGGTGTTTACACCCTTTTTTCCAAACACTGCATGTTGTCTGGGAATTAGTCTGCAAAATGCTGCTGCACCAATGTTCTATCTAATGATGCACCAAGGCCTTGGAGAACCATTTTGTTCTACCATGAGCTGACTCAGCAATTTCCGTTGGGGCATGCCATATGATATGATTTTTTTCTGCCTCGCTTGCTACTATGACATGCATGAGGTCCAGTTGAAGATGATTTTTTCTGCAGTCTAATTTCAATAATTAATCCAGATACATACATTTTGAAAAATATGAGCTAATGAGATGAAACAGATGTCAGGTCACATCAGACCATGTTTGTGGACTTGTTTTGGATAAATTAATAAATGTCAGTGTAAAACTAACATCCGACAAGAGGTTACATTGTTATCTAATTGCATTGCAAATGTGAGTAATAATTATGCAGCTAGACTACAAACGGCCGAATGTTTTCTAATGAAAACATCTGTGATAAAATAAGAGCGTGCGTTTCTGACGCGTAAGAACGCTCCGTTGTTCCTCTGAAACACCGACGTGCTCCTTTTAAACTTTGTTAAACAGCGTATCTCTGTTTGTATTCGAAAAAGAAAAACAAAACGCAGCTGATTTACACCAGGCAATAGAGTTTTTCTTCGTGGCTTGACAGTGATGCGACGCTGCGTCGGTTTGCCGTCGCCCGAAGGTCGCCCGACTGACAGACGAGTCTGGTGCTCATTCGGTTTTATCATTCGTCCCTTTCTCTCGCTTTCTCTCTATTAGACATCTCGTTGATAGCGAGGAGAGCAGATTGCCTGAACCCTGTCACAAAGCGACGGTCCATCAGCTCTGAAATTTAACACCTCCGCTAACAGCTCGCCGTGTCAAATAGAAGCACAACCGCAGCCACGTTCCATGCGGACTTCACATGTTTCACAGTTAGTCACTAGTGTATGGGGAAAGGTGTCAAATTCGTTTCGGGTTTATATTTATATTACAGGCTGTCAGGAAATATTTGACAGGAAATGTGGCCTGTTCGATGTACTGCGATCACATGTTCTAACTGTCACAAACTAAAGGTCAAAAGGTCAGGAAACAAAGTGAAAAATCGGAATGTGGGACGATGTAACAGTTTAGGGTGTTTTAGCGTTTCCAGTTATAGCTTCCAAAAAAAGAGAAAGAGTTACAGAGAGAAAGAGAAAGAGAGAGAGGCGTAATAAAATTATATTTTGCAATTTACACAGCCATGTACAGTGCTATGAAAAAGTATTTGTATTTCCTTCATGATTTTTTTCTTTTTTTTTTTTTCGTTCATTCATGATTTAGCATGCGGGGGGACGATTACTTTTTCACATAGGGCCAGGCAAGTGTAAAAATCTTTTTCCCTTAAAACAGCATTTTGTATTTACTTAGGTGATCTTTGTGTGATACTAAAATTAGCTTGATGATACAAAAAGTAAATACTTTTTCACTCACTGTATTTTTTCTGTTGATTTTTTTTACGTTGTGGTGGTTTACTAGATAGCTCATATTTTTACCCACTGTAATTTTTTTGCATGGTGCAATATAGAAAAAAAAAAAAAGTGCCTGAAATGATTACAGAAAATAACCATTTTTCCTCTTTCTTTTTTTGGGCCTTGAAAACGTCATCTGCTATTTGAAACAATTTTATTCCCAGATCCAGGTTGCTAGGTTGCTGCATAAACATTAGTCCAATTGAGGTTGTGTGAACGTTTTGATGTCAAAATTTGGAACTTCTGAGTCACAAAATGCAGTTTTGAGAGAGTTTTCCTCACTTCGTCTTGATATTATAAATTTTTTGTGTAAACGCACAGAATTGTCATCATTTTGCTCAACAAAGGATGGAATAATGAAAGTTTTAGGGTTAATGTAGCTGGCTTAACTAATACAAACAGACGAATATTACATACTAGCATTGTTGTTATTTATAATAGATTTGAACTGTTTTAGTCTGAGCTGCTTACTTCTAGGGAGCATTTTAGGCATTTGCCAAATGCCACAAATGTAAATGGTTCTTTCAAAAATATATAAAACAGAAAACTGAGAAGCTAGTGCATTATTGATAGCTATATCTCATACGGTTAAATTGTCAAAATTAGTGATTGTTGACTGATAATTACATTCCTTCCAAGTTCCATGAGGTAAAAGAAGATGGATCGCCAGACCCTGTTCACTTTTTTCAATTTTGTTATGTTGCAGCCAGATTCATACATTTGCAAATATTTCTAAAAATGTATTTTGGCATTATGGCATACTAAGTGTATATTAATGAGAAAAAAAATAATAATTTGAATGATTATAGTATCAGGCTGCAATATAAAATTGAAAATAGTGGAGGGGGTCTGAATACTTTCTGAATGCACTGTATGTGAGAAGTAACCACAGTTTTGCATTCAAGTCTCAATCAGTGAACAGTTGATAACCTTAACATGGATAGAAATGAAATAAATAGACATTCTGTGTCACCCAAAGTCGGATTCCTTTGGAGCCTGGTTTCACTCAATGACTCATTGAGTGGTTTCACTCAATGTTCTTTCCTAATACTATCTCTAAATTGTTTTGTAGATTATGCTTAACATTAAATTTTATCTAAAAAAGTATGACTTATCACTGCTTTCAATTCTTTTAAAATATTTGTTAATTGTAAATAATCACTTTGAGGTGGTGCATAAACTACTCATTAACTTTCTTTCGTCCTATAACACACCAGCTACAAAATCTGGGATTGAATGTGAGGGCATCCTATTATAAAAAAATTAAAAAGTGAAGCTATGACACTCATCTTTAAGATATAAAATATCTATCTATCTATCTATCTATCTATCTATCTATCTATCTATCTATCTATCTATCTATCTATCTATCTATCTGTCTATCTGTCTGTCTGTCTGTCTGTCTGTCATAAATATATAAACATATACACACATAGGACAAAAGCTCGACAGGTCCCACCATTTCTCAGGGTAAGAGGTAGGTATGCATCAAGACTCTCTTCAGTTCTGACACTGAGGTTTTGAACTTCCCCTAGATGTTCGAACAGCTGAGTCACTGGCTAACAGGTGAAGCCCTACCTTTTTCTGAAACACTTAAACTATGGGTTTTTTTTCCCTTCTTCTGTATTTGTGTATTTAAAAACAAAAAGTGTGCTATAATTCCTCCCAAAAGGCTGATGGTATCCTAAATTTGCAACCAGTGTTTGTCTATTCATTGATCTTTTAAAAACATTTGTGATGAATGTGAACGTTGACTGCACCTCAGGCCTCCTCACCGCTCTTTACCTACCTAAAATCAGTACCCGACTTTACTAACACCCTTGTTGTTGAATGAGTACAAATCTCCACAAGCATACTCCAAAATCTAGTGGAACATCTAACATGAGTGTGGAGTAAATCATTGTGTCTTTTGCTCTCTTTTGTCTCTCTCTCTCTCTCTCTCTCTCTCTCTCTCTCTATATATATATATATATATATATATATATATATATATATATATATATATATATATATATATATATATATATATGTCAGTAGATACATCCACAGGAGAAAACAACATTGAATCAGTGCTGCTTTTAATCTGAACTGCTCCTCTCTAATGGAAATTAAACAGAGAAATGACATCATTCAGTGATATTTCCTCTCAGAAAGCTGAGGGGTAATGAGGCCACCCAAGACCACAACTCCTGATCTAAAGCTGGTGTTTGTGGAGCAGGATGCTAATTACCAAAAGCAAGTCTAGTTTTTAAAGGGCACAATTGGTCTTTATGAGTTTTTCAGAAAAACTTCTCAGAAATGTTTTTCATTTCCTGCACAACTTTGTCACCAGCTCTGCGGTTATAATCTCAATAGATGAAATAAATATCGAATTAAGAGCTACAAAGAAAATATTTAACATTTAAAAATCAGTTCATTAACAGACTTTATTCTATCAAAACTTTTGGGCTTTTCTCATCAGTCTGTATCTAATTATTCAGTTATACATTATCATTGTGGATTTGGATTTGGTGTTTAGTAATGGAATTGGGAGAATGCACATGTGGCCTGTTCTTGTCATCTCTTAAACTGTTAATTTAATAATAATAGATTCACAGAAGTTGTTTTCAATCAATTAATTCTCCAATCCATTTATTCTTCTATCCACCGATCAACAGTATCAATTGGTTCATTAATCCATCCTTCCACCAATTTATTCTTCCCTTAAATCAAACTATCAACCTATCCTTCAGTCTATTCTTTCATTAATCCATTCAACCATTTACCCATCATTCCATCATCATTCTTCTATCTGTCAGTTTTTCTCAGTGCTAAAACATTTCCAAATTATTGTCCAATTTAAGTGGTCCATTTAATTGTTCATCAATTTGAGGACTGGGACGTTTCAATGGTAATAAAGACAGATGGACAGATGGATATGTAGGTGGATACTTCACTGATCATAAAGTGGATTTTGGGAAGAATGTCTAGAGAGATAACACACAGTCACCTGTACTCAAGATCAATCCCACAGTCTTAAAGAATGAAAAATTGTGATAATTAATAAAAAGAGACATATTTCAGTAGTAAGTTTCAAATGAAAGTGTGTATTAAGGGCTTTTAGGAAAAGTTAAGGAGGTTAAGGAGAAGATTTTTTTTTCTGAATATTCAGTAAAAATGTCAGTGAACATTAGACCATAGGTTCTCAAACCTTTTGTAGCCATGGATCCCCTTTAACTGTAAAATAATTTTTAATAATTTCAGATTTCACATTTATGTATGCAATAATATTGAGCCTATTTCTCGGACGACATTGTTAATGGGCTAATAAGTTACTGAAGCTTGGATGGAACCCATTTCATACAAGTGACCACTCGCACACATTAATATATACTGTAGGAAATATATTTATAATAATTATTCATAATAATTTATAATGATTCTTCATCACAGTAGTTGAATCTAGTTATATATGACCCAGAATGGCTTTTTAACTGTACTCACATTCATTAAGCTGTCTAAGTGGTGAGCAAAAACACTGGGTTTTTGATGCATTTAAGTGCCTTTGTTCCTTCCATCTTTGTGCCCATCCAAATCCATGTTCAGTTTAATGATTCTATATAATTTTGTACATAAAACAGTGATGAATTTTCCTGCATATTAATACACACTGACCTGCTAAGAATGGCATAAATGCACCTTTTTTGCATACAATGTTAAATTTAGCACCAGACATTCATTAAATGGTCTCAGGAACTATAGTTTCACACCACAATGGCTCTCGAGTCTCATGGTGACATTTGGTAATGGAATGTCATAACACTGGGACATGCTGCTAACAGTGCTATGCTAGTAAGAGGGTGTTTTTTTTTTCCCCAAGCCTGCGGGTTACAAAAAGCACATCAAAGGAAGAGCTGTTGGAAATGGCTTGGCTCAGCCCACATTTCAAAGCGAATCTCAAATCTAGATTGCCAACGACTTGGCAATTACTTGAATTATCAGGAGTGACTCAGAGCACTTTGGCACGGCCCAGTCATTAGTGGAGGGAATGATTCTTTGCTAAACATTTGAAAAAAGTCAAGGTAGCAGTTTGCACAGGTCATCTGGATGTGATCTCAACAAAGCTTTTATTTAATCTGAGCTTCATATCTATCTAGCAGTGCAGACAAAAGACTACACAAGACAGTGTGGGACAGATACACAAAACACAAAATAGCACCGACCAGTAAACCTACTGTATAATGTGTTATACAGTACAGTGTGCAAAAGAGAACTGTATAAAAGAGTGTACTTGTAAATAAACACAAAATGTAAATACAAAAGTTTGTGCAAAACAGCATGTAAACAGTTATAAAGTTATAATAAAATAATCAGTGTTGTGCTAGTTACTAAAAAATAGTAACTAGTTACAGTTACTCGTTACTTCATTCAAAAAGTAACTTAGTTACTTTGTTGATTACTTACACCAAAAAGTAATGCGTTACTGTTAAAAGTAACTTTTTAGTTACTTTTTTAAAGAACGTTCTTTAATGTTTCCATTAATGCCCTTTTATGCGTTATGGTCTACACAAACACAAAACTGACTTAAACACAAAGTCATTTTAAACACTATTTTATTTAAGTCAGACCAGCACAAACTGAATAATAACAACAAAAAAAAAACAAGCTGAATAATATTTTCAGAATCAAAAACTAAAGTGGCTTCTGCTGTTGTGTTGAGCTCTTAAAAATGTTCCTTTCACAGCTTAAGTATGAAAACTATCAACAATGTAGAACAGAACACCGGGTTAGCTTCTAGCTTCTAGCATGGAGTTTCTGGAGGAGCTTCAACAGATTGGAGTTGCTGTTTATCGCAGTAGATACGAGCTTCAAACCAGAAAGACACAGCTTACATTTGACTTAAAAGTTTTTGTCTTTATACTCAACTAAAGTGAAATAATGAGCATATTTCCACTTTGAGAAACTCGTCTTACTCTCGCCTCGACTCGCCATTACTGCCGCACAGACCTGAATAAACGGAGACACGCCCACAGTGTGTCTTCTTCGTGTATACAGAGGGTAATCCACCAATCCTACAATGCATCGCTGCTGTAAACAGGTTAGACTGTAGTCTACACTTCAGCCGAAATTCATTCATTTAAAAAAGTAACGGGTAACGCACCATACGGTAACGGTAACGAAGTTACTTTATTTTTAAAAGTACTGGTACCGGTAACGCGTTACTGCCCAACACTGAAAATAATAATGTAAAATGGGTGGTGCTGAAGACATGGATGTTTGTGAAACTAAATATGTCTGAGTATGTGTTTGAAATAAGATTTGTAGCAACTCAGTGACATACACTTAATGAGATTACACACAGTTGAGTGAGTGTGTGCATGTGAGTTGCAGTTCCAGTTCAGTTTGTGTTTCGAGGAGCCTAATGGCTTAAGGGGAAAAAAAGTGTTGCACAGTCTGGATTTGAGGGTCTGAATGCTTCAAAACCTCTATCCTGAAGGTAAAAGGATGAAGAGTGTGTGTGAGACGGGTGTGTGAGGTTGTCCACAATGCAATTGGCTTTGCAGATGCAGAGTGTGGTGCAAAGGATCGTGATGGAGGGGAGAGAGACTCCAATAATCTTGGCTGTCCTCACAATACTTTGTAGGGTCTTGCAATCTGAGATGGTGCAGTTCCCAAACCAGGCAGTGATGCAGCTGCTCAGGATGCTCTCAAAGGTCCCTCTGTAGATAGTGGTCAAAATGGGGAGAGGAAGATGGGCTTTTCTCAGACTTCTCATGAAGTAAACACTCTGCTGGGCTTTCTTAGTGATGGAGCTGGTGTTGAGTGACCAGGTGAATTTTCTACACTAGATAAACACCAAGGAAGTTGGTGCTTTTGACGATCACCACGGATGATCCATCGATGATCGGTGGAGAATGGCAGCTCTGTGCGCTCCTAAAGTCAACAACCATCTCTTTGGTTTTGTCAACATTCAGAGACAGGTTGTTGGCTCTACACCAGGCTGTTAACTGTTTTACCTCCTCTTTGTATTCTGACTCATTGAGTCGTGTCATTGGTGAACTTGATCATGTGGTTCGAGCTGTGCATTGCTACACAGTTGTGAGTCAGCAAAGTGAACAGCAGTGGGCTGAGCACACAGCCCTGAGGGGCCCCAGTGCACAGTGTGGTGCCCCTGGTGGCTGTAGTGCCCCTGGTGGCCATTCCCAATCTAGACTGACTAAGTTTAGACTCTCCCAGTCTGGAAGTCCAGGATCCAGTTTCAGAGGGATGTGTTTAGGCCCAGTAGGCTCAGCTTGTCAATCAGGTGCAGAGAGATGATTGTGTTGAATTGAAGTCTATGAACAGCATTCGTACGTATGAATCCTTATTGTCCTATTACTGCCCATTCCCTGAGCACACTGCCAAGAATGTTGTCTTGTCCAGCAGACTTCTGTGGGTTCCTCACATCAGTCGTGGTTAGACCGAGCACCTGGTTGTTGGGAGAGGGGGATGGTCTTCCTTGCCAACACATTGTTCTGCACCATAAACCAGGGTGTAAAAGCTCATTGTATAGCTCATTCGGGAGGAAGGTGTCAAAGTCACATGCAGGTAAAGTTGTTTTGTAGTTCATGATCACCTGGATGCCCTGCCACATGCACCGGGTGTCTCCGCTGTCCTGAAGTGGCCGTGGATTCTCTTGGTATGTGCATGCTTTGTCTCTCTGACAATTTGGCTGGTCGGTGAACTCGCCGCTGGTTGCAGTCTCCCCAAGCGTGTCCAGTCAGTGCATTCAAAGTAGTCCAGAAAAGCAGATGTGGCTCCTGCTGCCAAGTCACCTGCTTTCGAACTGGTCTTGAATGCCTGTTGAGTGGTCTATATGCTGGAATTAGCATAACAGAGATGAGGTCTGAGTAGTTGCACCACGCTGTCTGAGATCCTCTAGCGCTGCTCGACTGTTACCACCTTCTCTCGGAGTAAGAGAAGTAAGTAATGAACTTCCCCTAGATGTCTGAAAAGCAGAGTCACTGGCAATCATCAAGCGACGGGTGAAGACCTACCTTTTCCTTTATG
>JAAIIK010000093.1:1203476-1224270 GCA_014706435.1 Silurus glanis
AGATAGATAGATAGATAGATAGATAGATAGATAGATAGATAGATAGATAGATAGATAGACTGAAACAACATGGCTACTATTTCATACTTCACCGCCATGCAATTCTGTCTGGACTGCAGCTCATTCAAAACAACTTCATCAAAGCAATGAACAAAGAATACATCCAAGCTCTGTAAGTGTTAGATAACACTCCAGACAACTATTTGCTCTCTATCATTAAATGACCTGCCCAGTCACCGCACCTAAATCATATTGAACTACTCTGGACACAAGTGACAAGTTTTCAGCAGAATGAACTAATTTGTTGAATATAAATAAAAGGAAAATGCAATTGTGTCTCTCAAACACCATAAAAGACTAGGCATTTCCAAACTTTTAACAGGCACTGACTATATGCACTGTGCATTAGGCAACAGTAATTAACAATAAATTCAATAAATAATTTTTTGTTTAATTTAAGGGACAGTCAAAATAGAAATAGAGAGAGAGAAGACAGGAAGATAGTACTAAAGGTGGATTTAAAGCGAATCTTTAATGTGTCAAAGTTTTGTACACGTGCTGGAAGCCGCATATAAGGAAGAGAGAAGAGGAAGCTTTGCTCTAATAGCATCACAAAATGTCCTAAAATCAGAACATTGTATGTCTTTGACCTTTAATGACCTCGATTCTCAACACAAAATTTCATTGGTTGTTTTCCTTTAAGCCTGTATTTTGTTAAACATAACCTTTAAAAGTCTGTCTGTCTGTCTGTCTGATTTTACATAATTTCAACAAACGGAGTGTTTAGAAGTTTTATCTTTTAACAGCTTTACCAAAAAGCCTCAGAAAAATAATTTGATGCCTTCTGTATGTTTTTTTTTTTAACCTTAGGTCAATCAGGATCCTGAAGGTTATAGGATTGGCTCTTCACATTTTTTACATATTTATTTTTCCCTATTCCATGAGCGGTGTGTATAGAAACACGGCAGTGTTGATTTTCCTAGTGAAACACACCATTGTCCTCTCACTCTGCAACCCTGTAATGCTTGCTGAAGGAAGGAAACATATTTATAAGGCATTAGAGAAGGCTAGGTGTGTCAGCCTGTGATCTACATGAGTGACAGTGAGGAATGCAGAACATGCCAAAGACAATATAGTTACACAGAACATGCACTCCAGACCTTCAGACAACAAAAATAGCTAGACCACTGTATGTGTTTATTTTTGACCCTACTGAGCTTTTTGTGCAGCTAGCACTGTTTCTGATATTAACCCAACATAGTGCTTTCTTTCTTAAGCCAGAGGCTGAATGATGTGTCAAAAAGGTTTATTGGTTGAAGAATATATGAATATGGTGGCTAGTCCCTTCATTCAGTACAAACAAGGTAAGGAAAAACCCAGCTTGTCAGATTCTTACACTGGTGCTGGAGATGCCAGATTACCTATTGTGAGCAACTCTCAAGCAGAGTCTAAATATGATGTAATCCCTTACAACAGAGAATTACAGTACTATCATACATCAAGGCCCATCACTTATTGAGAGCTAGCTATGAAGAAAAGTTGGTAGATTACCCAAAGGGTTATAAAGTTACTAAAACAGTAAAAAAATTACCTAAGGGAATCTAGTTACGATTAAAATTTGTTTGAATACATATGGGGATCTAGCTACCAAGCAGTTACCAGATTACATTAGGGATCTTGCCATCGAGCCAAGTTGTTAGATTTGCTAAGTTACCAAACAGAGTTAAAAGATTAACTAAAGGGCACTATCTACCAAACCAAGCCTCAAGGAATTGACTAAAATCCCTACATTTACATTTGCGGCATTTAACAGATGCCCTTGTCAAGAGCTACATACAAAAGTGCTTTGAGTCTCTAGCAATGAATAAATCTACACTGGTACGCTAGAATACAAACTTAATACAAATTAGACTATAACTCTTGATTTTTACAAAGCGACCTTTGAAAGTGCTAATTTAAGTGTTTCAGGAAGAGGTAGGTCTTCACCCGTCGCTTGAAGATAGCCAGGGTCCACTGTTCGGACATCTAGGGGAAGTTCATTCCACCACCTCGGTGCCAGAACAGAGAAGAGCCTTGAAGTAGACTTACCTCTCATTCTGAGAGAAGGTGGTATCAGTCGACCAGTGCTGAAGGATCTCAGACAGCGTGGCTTCCTATTGACCGTATACTTTCAATGTAACAATGTAGACAAATAGTCTTTTGTTATTCCATCCATATACAGTACAGTACACAATGAAACAAAATAACCTTCCACGACTAAGGTGCTACATAAAACATAAATTAACAAAAAATTACACAAAACAAACTAGGACACTTTAGTGCACATGAATAACATTAAGTGAAAACCAGCACAAGACTTTAAGATGGTAGACACATTGACACTGCAGGACCAACCGATACAGAAGATTTGTGATAGTACAAATAAACTGACCACATAATAATAAACACCATACATGTAAAAACTGCTTTTGTGCACACATTTTTACAAAGAAATTCAATTTTGTGCAGACAGTTAATGAGTTTGTTCATTTGTGTGTCAGTCCAATTCCTTTTTATAAAGTAGTCAAACGGCTTGTGGAGAGAAACTGTTTAGACGTGAGTGCCCAAATGCTTCCATACCTTTTTCCAGATGGCCAGAAGGTGAAGAGTGAGTGTGAGGATGTGATCCTGATTCCAGATATGATCATTCACAATCCTGTTGGCCTTGCAGATGCAGCATGTTGTGTAAAAGTCCATTATAGAGAGAACGGAGAGACCCCAATGATCTTTCTTGCCTGTAGGGGCTTGTGATTCTAGACAGTGCAATTCCCAAATAAGGCAGTGATGCAGCTGCTCAGGATGCTCCCAATGGTCCCTCTGTAGAACGTTGTGAGGATAGGTGCTGTAAGCTTGGCCTGCCTCAGCTTTCTCAAGAAGTAAATATGCTGCTGTTGGTGTTGAGGGACCAGGATAGGTTCGCCACCAGGTAACCACCAAGGAATTTGGTGTTCTTGATAATCTCCACAAAGGAGCCATTTAATGTGTACATATCAAGGTAGAAGCTTACTTCCTGGGCTATGTGCAGTATGTGGAGGAACTAGAAATGTTATATTTTGCTATCAAAACTTTGAATACATTTTCTTCCTCTTTTTCTTTCGGCTTCTCCCATTAGGGGTCGCCACAGCGGATCATCCATCTCCATACCCCCTACAGCTGCCTCTTTCACTGCAACCACCTTTTTTGGCCTTCCTCTTTTCCTTTCTCTCATTCACCCACATGTACTCTGTCTTACTCCTACTAACTTTCATTCCCCTTCTCTCCAGCACGTACCTCCACCTCTCCAGGCTCTTCCCAACCTGCTCCCTACTCTCACCACAAATCACAATATCATCCGCAAACATCATAGTCCGTGGAAACTCCTGTCTGACCTCGTCTGTCAACCTGTCCATCACCACTGCAGACCGACTTTGTAGACGTCTTCCTCCTCTCCTTTTCCTCCTTCGGCCAACAGTAGCCCAATTTCCACCGGTATCCAGTTGGCTAACAATACCGTTGGCGGTCGTTGGTAACCTGGGTCTTGACCGATCCCGTATGAAATTCTGATTCGTGAGCCGCATATTTGATTTGGCACATGTTTTTAGCTCTTCCTAACGCAACCCTCCCCATTTATCCGGGCTTGGGACCGGCACTATGAGTGCACTGGCTTGTGCCACCCTAATGGCTGGGTTTAAATAAATTTGAATAAATGTCTCTTTAAATTCATTAGATTAAATATTAATGTTGGGCCAAAATGTAAACTTTAACATCTCAAGCTCATCTCATCTGAACAAAGATGACCTTGCAAGCTCTGTATGATTTTCCTAAGCATGCTTTGACCAAATTGTTGGACAGTTGTGTGCCATAGTAAAATTGATATAAATCATCATAATTTATTTCCACAATGCTTTTGCTCTGCGAGCAGAATCCGAATGTTTCACTTTTGGGTGTGATCAAAACTATCTGTGGTTAAGATCCATGCAAAACAGAAACATTTCACTTCAGCAATTAGAACTATATATATATATATATATATATATATATATAAAATTCTCAAAATGTCAAATATGTCATTATGTGCAAGATTTTCCCAGGACACCACACCTATTCTACTACAAAATCTAAATATTAAGCAGTTTTCAAGTAACTGCATTTCTTTGTAATCATGTCAGTGGAAAACAGCTGCATTAGTGCTGACTAAGCAATGTTCAGGAAAAAAAAGGGAACTTTAAAATTACATTCCACATTTGCATTAAATACTAATGCACCGCCCGTTTGCTTTTATCCAAACATTTGTCTGTGTGAGAACTTGGCAGCTTTTCTCCAACTGATTAGAGATGAGAACAAGATACAGACAGGAAGCAACACTATTGTAACAACGAAACACAATACAGGCAGACCACAAGTGCTCCCAATCAGTCAGGGCATTCTTACCCATGTATGCATGAGAAGAACAAACGAGGGGAAAAAAAAGAATAAGAAAGAAAAATAAGAAATGGGCAGAGATGATATGCTAATTGAAATCTACCGTATTTTTCGGACTATAAGCCGATACTTTTTTCCCACGTTTTGAACCCCGAGGCTTAAACAATGAAGCGGCTAATTTATGGATTTTTCCTGGGCTTTTCCCGGTTTCACAAACTTCAAGCCAAAAAACTGAGCGACATAACATTAGACCAATGAAATTTCCGAACGGAAACGAAAAAACGCACCTCACCTGTGTTCTGAGCTGCACAGGTTCAGGAGAAAAAACATCCATCGGGTGATTTTTAAACGCACGACGATGCCAAAAGATAAACTCCCGAGAGAAATTGTTGTGAAAGGAAGGAGGAAGACAGTGAACAATGACTTTCTTGGTAGGCTACTGTTTAGATACAAGCCGTTGTAACGCGTTGAGTCTGGGTGAAGGGAGAGCTCGCTAACTCCAGTTGCAACAAAAATCATATAAGCACAGACAGGTTTCCAAAACTCGTGCTTTTTTATTTTTCTTGGCAACAGTGTTACGGGTTAGTCAAAGAAACTTAGAAATGAGCAT
The DNA here is from genome assembly GCA_014706435.1 of Silurus glanis. NCBI lineage: Eukaryota > Metazoa > Chordata > Actinopteri > Siluriformes > Siluridae > Silurus > Silurus glanis. The sequence continues at coordinate 1,208,527 of JAAIIK010000093.1, forward strand.
CAGAAAATAATAAGGACATAATCCTCAGTCTTGAACACACGCAGTAATACCGGAAGAATGCAGTGCCAGGCTTTTCCCAAAATACCGCTATGCTCCTAAAGGAAGCGCAACATATTTCACCCGTTACACTGTGTGTAACGTGTCTTTTGTTAAAGTCTGTATAAAGTACATTAGTGTAGACACCTGCGGCTTATAGACAGGTGCGGCTTATTTATGTTAAAAATAAAAATATTTGTAAAATTCAGTGGCTTATATATGGGTGCGCTTTATAGTCCAGAAATTACGGTAATATGATTATTTTTAATAAATGGCATTTGCATTGGATACATACATAATGGACAAAAACATTGGGACACCTGACTTATTCAGCCATACCTGGTACTCTCTTAAACCATTTGCACAAATGCCTCCACACAATTGTATATGATGTCTTTGGATTAGATAGCATTAACTTTTCCCTTCATATGAAATAGGAGACCCAAACCTGTTCCAGCCTGACAATGCCCCTGTGAACAAAGCCAGCTCCAAGGGGATATGCTTTACATTGGTTGGAGTGGAAGATTTTGGCTGGCCTGCAATAGAGCTCTTGACCTCAATCCCTTTGAACCCCTTTGGGATGACTTGGAACGCTGACTGCACCCCAGGCCTCCTTACCTCACCTACATCATTATCTGAATTTACGAACACTCTTGGGTCTGAATGAGCACAAATGTCCACAACCACACTTTAATATCAAGTGGAACATCTTCCCAGAAGACTGGAGGCTATTAAATGGAATAAAAAAAATAATGGGGAATAATTGTGGAATGGAATGTCCAAAAAGCACAGACCAGTCTTATGTTTGGATCATAAGTTTGGAGTTTCCTCCCATGTACAGTACTCAACACTGACCATGCATGATTTATACCTGTTTTTTTTCCAAAAGCTGTCTCTTCACACTTTGTTCTCTGGTAGATTATTCAGTACTGGGTCAGTGGATCTGCTGTAACTGGCAGCTTTAATTGTAGTCCAGATTTTTCTTTCATCCGGTTTGTGAAGGTTCCCATGCTATTAATTTGTTCCTTTCCCACCCAGTACAAACAGTTTCCAAATGAGTCTGGTTGACTTCTCAGCGTTTACACAATTAGCACACACATACATGAAAATGGGTAAAGAAAAATGTTATCCTTTCTGCAAAAAAAAAAAACTTCAAATCGTTCTCTTTCTATTGGCTAAATAATAGAATGGTATCAAAAAAAATTTATACAAATAAAATGCAGTAAATTCACACAAAATATCATACTTTAGGATTCTTTTTCATTGTTTCCTAGAACTTGCTAGTTGTTTTCAGTCTGGTTGTGATTATTGATAATGTAATAAATTTATTGATTATTGATGTAATGTAATGAATGAACATAGTTCGGGAGGATACATTTTTTTTTCTTTTTAAAACATAATGACCCAGTTAAATCAAACACACCACCACTAAAAAAAAAAAAAAAAAAAAATTCTAACGGGCAAAATTGAATGGTTTACAATACAAATCTCGATATCTAAGATTGCTATAATGCTGATACATTTAAAAAACACATTAATCCAGAATGTTCATTGTCCATTCATTCATCTGCAGTATCCGCTTTATCTGGGTCATGGTCATAGGTGAGAATTCACCCTGGATGAATTGTCGTGTGGCACGGTGCACACACATTCACACGAGGCGATTTAACATAACTGGTCCACCCAACATGCTTTGGGTGGTGGAAGAAACCAGAGAGCCAAGAAAACCATAGATGAATACAGGGAGAACAAACAGGACTCTATATTAGATAGTAATCAGGGCTTAAGAATATGTGCTTTATATGATTGTCCTCTGTCTCAAAAGATGTATTTAAAACATTTAATGGTATCAGTGTTTGTGACAGATACATCTTTTTCTTGGTTAATAAAAGTCTAAAAATGCAAGAGAAGTGATACTATAGTTATAAATAGCTCATTGGGAGTATCCATTGTTTTAGGCATATACTGGGGGGCTTGGAACCTCCCCCCCACTGGATAAAACGCTCCTACTGTAAATTACAGTAAATATGAAAGACAATAAAGATACGTTACAAGTGTCTCTAACTGTTAGATGTTATGGGAAGAGTCTCAGTGCTGCTATTCGCTCCAGGAAAGGCTTCATCAGAAAGTAAGTGTTAAAAAATAAGGTGCACGGTGTTCCAATATGATTAAACTGGGAGTATTATTGCATGTGTTATTTTTGGCAACGTTTATGAGGGGGTGCCAATAATTCTGGAGTTGTGAGTATGTAGTCATGCATGCAAGTTGAGTGTAGCCTGGAGGGTTGGACGCATTAAGCAGCAGTGGTGTCTGGGCGGATGCTGATGGCTTTGTGTGCATGTTGTGTGTGTGTGTGTGTGTGTGTTTCCTCACGGATGACGTGCTGCAGCTGTGCACGCCGCCGATGTTGGAGTTGTTCAGCTTTGTGCTCTCGAGTGTAAAAGCCGAGGTGACGTGCCTGCACTCTCCCTGGGTTTTGTGTTTGAGACGGGACCAAGGGTACACTCTCTCACATCACCCATCCCAACCAGCTGCAGCCTGCTAATCACAATCCCACCACCACACACACCCACACACACATACATCCACACAGACACATCCTTCACACTCCGTGATCCCATTAGCAATGCCAGAGCATATGGTGGTGCGTGCCAGAGGAAGAACCTGCCACGCTGGGAACTCAGCTCCAATCAGGTTTCTGCGAGGCTGTCAGAGGGAAGCTGTGTTCACAGCGCCGTGTTTCAGTTTGAGCTTACATTAAATTCTTATGGTGAACTGTCATATCCCTTAAATCATCTTGTACTGGTTTAGAGTCATGCCGAGACACTTGTTTAGAGATTATAAAGATGCTAATGAGTCTTTAAAGTGTAAAGTATGAGTAAAGAAATCCCATCTGTATGCATTTTTCAGGTATCTCAATATGTAGCAACTGAAATGCAGAGGTGTAAAGAGTACCTGAAATTCATCTATAAAAGTATAGATACCATACTGCAAAACTTAATTAACTTAATTAAGTTTAAAGTCACCAATTCCAATATGACGAGTAAAAGTCTTAAAGTATCTTATTTGAACAGTACTTGAGTATTTGACTGATATTGAATGTAGGCTCAAAGATGCACTAGTCCTGAACAGCAAAACACATTTTGTAAAAAGCCAAAAACAGTTGATTTGTGAGGTTTTATTCCTAATACATAAGATACAAAGCTAACATAGCTGACAAGTAAAATAAGTTCTACATATTCGCATATCACATCTAAACACATCTAAAGTTTGTGGAACCTCACATATCTCACGATATTAAGAAGACATATAAGAAGAACAAAAGCAGCACATTAAGACAGCAGAGGTGGCCATTTTGAAAAAAGAATCACTAGGCCTGGTTTATATAACCTGAAATGCAAATGATATTCAAAGTGCATTTTTTTAGTCAAACATTACTATTTAAGGAAACATTTTCTGACTTAATATACATTTTTGTCTACTTACCCTGAATGTAGGATGTGCAAAGAGCTTTTTTGCAAAGCAAAGAAAGAGAAATGTACTTTAATGCGCTAAACTTGTTTATAATACAAGTTTCAACATATTCTAAAAAAATCACATTCTTCAGACACAGTTTCACTTAGCATAATCTACTGTAAAAACAAGAGCAAAGCCTGATTGTTGACCTGAACACTATAACTATGTGGGCAGCCATCTTGGATTACCAAAATCACCTCAGCCTAACCAGGCCCCTTCTCCTTAAGTTTGAAGGAAACACTTGTCGTAAACCCGGAAGTTATGTACTTTATAATCTTAAATCATAAATAAAATGGAGCATATTCTTTTTTTTTTATTGATTTCAAGTCAAGTAAAGTCAAGAAGCTTTTATTGTCATTTCAACCATATTCAGTATAGATGACGCGTTACGCAGTGAAATGAGACAACGTTCCTCCAGGGCCCTGGTGCTACATAAATAGTAAATACTAGATAACAATAGACATGATTTACACTGCTGAACTGCTGAGTTCAAGTTTATTTCTATAGCGCTTTTCACAATGGACATTGTCTCAAAGCAGCTTTACAGAACTGAAGAATATGAATCAAGTATATGAATTTATATATATATATATATATATATATATATATATATATATATATATATATATATATATATGATTTAGGTGATACTTCTTTGCTTTATCAGTCCTATGGCTATATTGCAAAACTAAATTAGTGAATGTTGGATGCCAAATGCTGTTTATTTAAGGGAACAGTGATACCAAATATAGTTTACCCTTATTTTTATGCATTCTGCTTTAACATAGATGAACAGCAAGATCTCCAAACCTTCAAATAAATTATAAATTGTAATATGCAATAAAATAAAAAAAAAACAATATTTTTGTTTCCTAGTTTCCAAATAAATTCATTATAGTTGGCAGTACAAGTTTGGGTCTAAGTGAGAGTGACATAATCATTTAAAGTAGAATAAATAGTGTTTTTTTTTTACCTAAATAAAAGGTGTTTTTTAGGTATCAAAAGCTTGTCACAACAAAATTAAAGCTCTGACTGACTAAATAAATGAGTTGATGCTATATTCTTGGTTTAAAGTTAACTATTTAGCACTCCTTGTTTTATACGGGTATATCTCTTCGTGTATAATTTCTCATCAGTCATTTCAAAAGAAGCTAAAAGAAAAAAAAAAAAAGATGAATAGTGATCCTATCCCCTTCTGCACAATGGACCTGCCTAATTCATTTTGGTTTTTGGATGAAGTCTTCTTCAATTGGACACTACTCTCTAAAGATGATTAAAGAACAGCCTTAAAATCCATGAGGTTCCATCTGGAGATCCATGTAGGGTTTAACCATGGAGATGAATTTGGACTATGAACCATGAATATGGATTTGGAATCTAATAAATGTAAACAGTCTGCTACAATAACTAGTAATGCTATTTCCATGAACAGTTCTGCATTCATGTTTCCATCAATGAACAGCTGATATCCTCAACAATGATATAACTATAATAAATAGACATTCGTCTTCACGCAGATGAGGATGGGTTCTCTTTGTTTCTGTTTCCTTCATAAAATTGAATTTAATTGAATACCTCTTTTATTTGACAGCTAGTGAACTAATTGTTGGATATCAGGAAAGAAAATTTGTTCTTTTGCAAATCAATAGGTCTGAAGAGTTTAGATACAAAAGAATGTGTAAAAACTCCTCAAGTCCCTCACAAATATAGTTCACTGAGGATATGTTTCTGACAATAATTTGTTTTTAAAACATGTTGCAAAGACATTAAATAGAAATGAAAACCAGGAATGAACCACAATTGTTCCCTTGTTTTTTTTTTTTGTATTAAACGGTTGAACATGACACGGAAGTACTGAGTGTGTTTAGAAAAAACATTTCTATGGAATGAATCAGTGCGACCACGCTGCAGACAGACAATGGACAGAGTTTGTTCTCCATCATGAATAGTAATCATCAGTAATCATCAAAGCTGCCTCAAAGTTCAAAGTAACACAGCTAACACCAAGTAATAAAACATATTTCCTTAAAAAAGGTTTTTATATTTTATATAAATATTGTATAAAAATTAAGGATTGAGCAGACCATTTCACTGACAAATATATCCACACTGTAACACGCAGAGCTAACAGTGAGGTCACTGACGTCAAGGGTGATGAGTACAAAAGGAATCAACTCTGCTGAAAGAATAATTGGTTAAAATAGTTATAATTAGAATTGTGTTGGTTATAATGGCAACTTTAACAGTCCCTGTGGGTCTCTACTGGTAATGTGCTGTATTTTATTGCTGACATGTTATGTCTGAGACCATTATGGATTACAAAAACAGCTTTGCTAAATTGTAGATGTTGGTATCTACTGAACACCACTAAGGACATTACGACACCATTAAGCGTCCAGACTTCGATAAGTTTTAGACTCTTAGACGATCAACACTGTTTTGGGAGCGAGAGTCCAATAACAGCAGACTGACCAATCCCTGCCTAGTGTGGATGGGCACAGCTATGTCAAATTACAGAGGGGCTTGAAGTGGCAATAAGGTCAAGGCTATAAAACCTGACAATGGTCAGTGGGGTGGACCAGCCTTCAGGGGCCACAGCCACAGCCTCCACAGCTTGGGTAAGGGAAAAAAGGAGAACCAGAGGGGACAGCCACAAGAGATTAGGCCCTTTCCATAGACTTTGGGCAGAGCGGGCATTCATGACCACCCCCCAACCCATGAGGGAGGCATCTGTCGTTAACATTACGCAGTGACAAGGAGCCCCCAACACAGGGCCCTGTAACAGGAACCCAGGATCTCTCCACATATCTAAGGCCAGTAAAACTTGCTGCATAACCTTGATTGTGCGAGGTGGGTTGCCCTTTTGGAGAACCCTCTGTCACTGAGCCACCACTGTTGGGGTCACATGTATAGAAGGCCAAGTGGCACCACATAGGATGCAGCTGCCATCCGACCCAGCAGTCTTTGAAACTGCTTCACAGTGAGAAGCTTTATTCACTCATTTGATGGCCGTGAGGATTGACTCGACTCATGCAGGACACAGCTGTTCTCTGTACCGGAGAAAGTACACTTTTCTTGTTGTTTAGTCAACCCCAATTCCTTCACGAAGTACCAGCTGTGGAACCCGGACTCTCTGCTGAATGAAGGGCCCACCTCAATGGCCTGCTTACTCAAGAGTTTCCACTTCTTGTTTCATAACCAGAGCCTGCTCAGGCCCCAACAGAGTGGGACACACCCTGTTGAACTGGGGCGAACGAGACCTGAAGTGAATCATCTCGAGACTGACGTCTGGTGTGCCTAGAGCCGGGGCTATGTCTAGGCTATGTCTAGGGGCCTCATTAAAGGCAGAAAGCCCCCCCCACCCCCTAGCCACTAAATTCGTGGGCGGAGACTGAGGGAGGTTAAGGAGCCGATCCCCTAAGGCCACCTTGGAGAGGCAGGCACTTTATGCTGAGGTGCACGTGGCCAGATAGGTCCGACAGGGTGAGCCACAGGTGACCAGGGCAGACATAGACTAGCCAATAGCCCTAGTGGTCTCCTTTATGGCCCTGAGATCCAGATCTGTTGCATGACGCAGCTTCTTAACCCCATCGCTGCCTATAGGCATTCCCTCATCGAGCTCTCGCAGCAGGTCGGCCTGATAAGCCTGCAACACAGCCATAAGATAAGATAAGATAAGATATACCTTTATTCGTCCCACAGTGGGGAAATTTCTATGTTAAAGCAGCAAAGAAAAATAAATGTGCAAATATGTAAAAATAAAAAAGTTAAAAAGTAGAAACATAAAACAGAAACAAATGGTGTTCAAGCAGCTGGCAACCTTACCTGGCGCCGTATATGCCTTGCCCACCAAAGCCAAGGTAGTCCTCAGAGGCTTGGTGGGCAGGACCTGGGCCTTAAGGAATGATGCAGCACCCCGGGAGAGAAAGCCAGCCAGCATCTCTTGAACCTGGGGCATCAAACCACAACCGCACTCCTTCAGCCCTACTACATTAGCATAGAGAGAAACGTAAGAGTGGAAGAGGTGGGCTGAGTAAAGGTTATTCCATGACCTGGTCACCTCAGTGTGCAGGTCTGGGAAAAGAGGCAGCGACGGTGGCAAGAGCCAAGACCCCAGCATGGTGGCAGCGACGTTGGTTGCAGAAAACATTGCTTGCTTAGGGGGCTTTGTTTCTGCATATTGGCTGGCCAGGCAATATCCAGCTTGGCTACAGAGTCACCACCTCCAAAAGCTCCTCAAGATAAACTGGTTGTGGGGGCATATCATCTACGGGATCGCTGGCATCAATGCCCTCCCCCTCCTCAGAGAAAGAGAGGTGGAGCATGGCAATCTCCTCACAGGGGGTAGAAACCACTAAAATAAATGTTTCCGAACACTGAGAGAGCCCTGGATCTGGGAGGTGAGGCAGAAGAAAGGGACAGGCCTGCCTCTAAACCCTCTGCCAGATTCGCCTGCGAGCCCCTTGAGCTCAGTCGCCATTTAGCTTCAGCAGAAGCCACGAGGAGCACGGGTGCCCTTCTTGGAGAGCGCCCTATGGGAGTGGAGCGTCCAGTGTGATAACTCCCCCACCCGTAATAAAGCGGGGGCAAGGAGTAACGCAAGCCAGAAGGATTGCTTGCTATCAATTCTTACAAATATTAACCGCACCTTACCTTTTGTGAAACAGACACACACACACAGCGCTTCCGGAACAAAAAGAAGCTAGCGCTGGTTTTACTCCACGTGCTCTTACAGCTTGCTGGTCATTACGTCACCCCGCCGGTGACACCGCACTTTCCATTGGACTGATTACACACATGATTCAGAGCGTTGTTTTTTAAAGCTTGACCAACTCTTTTTCAATTTTACTTTTATATATGTTTACTGTCCTTCATACAAGTCACTGTGTAAGTTGTCACTATAATAATTTGAGCATTAATATAAACCTTGCAGTTGGATCTACTGTTAATAATCCTATAGAAACATAAATCAAAGCCTCCTGGCCAAACAGAATCAAGATTCCAGTTGAACGGTGCCATAGATAGAAACACGTGATATATATATATATATATATATATATATATATATATATAAAAATAAATATATATATATATATATATATATACCCATGCATCAAACCCAAAAGGAAATGAAGGCGGCTTAATTTTTTAAGTTATGTGAACAAGCTGGTAGTCATGAATGCTATCCAAATTTTCAGCGATGATAACCATAAATTTAACCATATATGGTTTTGGGGTTTAGCATACGTTTTCTAAAAATGAGTGGGACGTGTCCAGAAAAGGAATGCAAAATGAGACCAGACCAGACACCTCTTTCTCACTCTCTTCCTCTTCATTTTTCTCTTTGTGTTCCACTTATGTTTTCATCCTCTCATTCTCGCTCTCTCATTCTCTCTCTCTCTCTCTCTCTCTCTCTCTTTTTCTCGCTCTCTCTGCTCAGATGTGTGGGCTGTGCTGTGACTGTGGAGCTCCTAATAAGGCCAGTCTTGAGTGAATTGAGGGTCGAACCATTTTTTACTGACTCCTGACCTCGATTTAAGAAATGATCAGCTGAGGAACGTCACACCCCATTAACAGCATCAGCAGCACCAGTCAGTTTAGCCAGTTTCTCACTGCAAACTAAGGGGTGAAAGGTCATTTATTTTGAGTAATGCAGAATAAATGAGATATTAAGTAACTGAGCTACTGCTGCACTTTTCAGTGAACAAACTGTCAAGAGAATCTCTTACACATGTCTGTTTTTAGACTGAGAGGAAAACCACTTCCATTTCTGCTAATATATGTAATAATAATAAGTTAAAACCATGTGATTGACCACACATTCTTTCTTTTTTATAAATTTGATAAGTAAATTTCTTATTAAAATTATTAGAATAATAATTAATAATAATTATTGAACTCATCGTTCGTTAAATGAAGAGAGAATAAAATTCTTAATTTTCGTTCTTCTTTCCAATGGACTAAGATTCTGCACAGAAGCTTTAGATGTTGACTGAGTTTTTTTTTTTTGAAAAAAAACTGATTAATTCAATTTTATTTGTACAGTGCTTTCACCAATAAACATTGTCTCAAAGCAGCTTTACAGAATTAGATAGATTGTGAATATAAATATTTGTGTTGTAAAATAGTCTCTATAAGTTTATCTGAGCAAGCCAGTGGCAACTGTGGCCAAGAAAAAACTCCATTGAGCTCATTGAAGGTCTTCCTAATCTCTCGTCGTCTTCATTGCAGCATCGCCGTATGTGACACGTATGTCATGTCAAACGTCTCTGTGGCAGATTTGCCCAGTTTCATGCAGAATTTCACGTTTGCTCTGTGTTCCAACTTGCTGTCCATGATGAAATTGCAGACGTGGTAACACGTGGTCAGAATAGCACCAGTTAGCACCATTAGTCTCAAAACATTTTGACACCACCTCGTACTGGTGAAGTACGAACTACACAGAACTGTTCCTCAGTTGATTCTTTAGGGTGCTTTTAGATGAACACATCTATTATGCATAGAAACTTCATCAAGGGTTCTACAAATAGTTCCAGAGATTATTTTTGTTAAAAAAAAAAGTGCTGTAGGGTTCTACCTTTAAGAATCAATAGAGTTCTCATTGGGAAACACTTGTGTATAATTCTACATGGAATCTTTAATATTTCATGGAAGGCTCCTGCAGATGATTTCAGAGGGTCTATAGAAAAACACTGCTGTAGGGTCCTACATGGACCCTTATGTCAAGTTGTTACTGGGAAATACTGCCATGGTGTTCTGCATAAAACTGTTAAGCGTTCCTTCAAATTGTATATTTCCCATTGGCTAAAGTTCTGAGAATCTTTTTATGTTTCAGACTTGAGAAAGAGAACTTTCCTGCCAAGTTTACATGATAAAGTAATTTTTTAATGTCATTTATGAGAATGTCTTGGGCTATTAATCTTTGGCATGTGAAAGCATCTGCTTGCCATTTTTTTGTCAGCTGTCTCGGCCTGTATCTGATTAAACAAAGCCTCCTGTGCTACATCTGATCACATGATTGATGTTATATTTCTGCAGAAAACACACAGCTTTAGAAATGCATTTAGAGCAGAGGAGCTGGCTGACTATTTAATTGCAGTTTACCACAGATTCATAGCGGGTTCTTCATCACCAGCAGATCTCACAGCTTGGCTTAAAGGTTCCACATTAATAAAATCACAGCCCTTTTGTGTTTTTTTTTTATATACAGTATATCAAGCCATTAAAAAAGTAGAGAGCTGGATTAACACTAAACTGACTCCAGCTCAGATGATAAGTTTCCTTTCAGGAACTTGAGCTGCGTCAAAATGCTTTGGGAACGCGCCTGAGTGTTCACGCTCTAAAATAATGTGTGTAATCAGTCAAAAATTGGATGCTGGCCGTCACCGGGCGGGGTGACGTCACAACCAGGAAGTATAAAATGTACATTGAGTGAGGTGAGCACCAGCTTATGTTTGTTCATGAAGCTCTCTGTGTGTATGTTTTGAATTGTCTGTCATTTGTGCATCAAAAAAAAAAAATAAATAAATAAATAAATAAATAAATAAATAAAAAAAAAATAAATATATATATATATATATATATATATATATATATATCCACCTTCTCCGCCTCTTCTCTCTGCAACCACACCACTCCACTGCCCTCTTTCTCATTCACACACATGTACTTTGTCTTACTCCTACTGACTTTCATTCCCCTTCTCTCCAGCGTGTACCTCCACACCTCCAGGCTCTTCTTAACCTGCTCCCCTATTCTCACCATAAATCACAATATCATCCGCAAACATCATAGTTCATGAAGACTCCTGTCTGACCTCGTCCATCAACCTGTCCATCACCACTGCAAACAGGAAAGGGCTCAGAGCCGATCCTTGATGCAGTCAAACCTTCACTTTAAACCAGTCTCTCATTCCCATTGCACTCTTCACTGCTGTCACACTGTCCTCATACATGTCCTGCACCACTCTCACATACTTCTCTGACACACCTTACTTCCTCATACAATAACACAACTCCTCGCTCGGCACCCTGTCGTACGCTTTCTCTAAATCCACAAACATACAATGCAACTCATTCTGACCTTCTCTATACTTCTCCATCAACATTCTCAAAGCAAATAATGTGTCTGTGTTGCTCTTCCTCAGCATGAAACCATACTGCTGCTCAAAGATGGTCACCTCTTCTCTCAGCCTGGCTTCCACTACTTTTTCCCATAACTTCATGGTGTGACTGATCAACTTTATTCCCCTGTAGTTACTGCAGGTCTGCACATCTCCCTTGTTCTTAAAGATCGGTACCAGCACACTCCTTCTCCATTCCTCAGGCATCTTCTCACCTTCCAAAATCCTGTTAAACAATCTTGTTAAAAACTCCACTGCCATCTCTCCTAAACAATCTTCATGCTTCTACCAGTATGTCATCTGGTCCAACCAACTTTCCACTCATCATCCTACTAATTGCTGCTTTCACTTCCTCCCTACTAATCCTATACACTTCTTGCTTCACCATCTCCACACCATCCAATCTTCTCTCTCTCATTTTCCTCGTTCATCAGCTGCTCAAAATACTCCCTCCATCTTCTCAACACACTCTCCTCACTAGTCAACACATTTCCATCTCTATCCTTTATTGCTCTAACTTGCAGCACATCCTTCCCATTTCGGTTCCTCTTTGCCTGGCCAATTGGTACAAATTATTTTCTCCTTCCTTAGTGTCCAACTTCTCATACAGCGCCTCATATGCCTTTTCCTTGGCTTTCGCCACATCCCTCTTCACCTGCTGCCGCATCTCCTTGTACTCCTGCCTACTTTCCTCATCACTCTGTCGATCCCAATTCTGTTTGCCATGTCTTTGGCTTCCTTTCTATTTCCAGATGTCACACCAAGTACCTTTCTAGCTGTCTCCCTTATCACTTTTGCAGTGGATGCCCAATCATCCCTCACCTCTTCACCACCACCGAGCCCCTGTCTGACCTCTTCCCTGAACCTCTCACTACAGTCTTCCTCCCTTAGTTTCCACCATCTTATTCTTCTTTCAGTCCTCACTCTCCTCCTCTTCTTCTTCACCTCCAAAACCATCCTACAGACCACCATCCGATGCTGTCCAGCTACAATGTCCCCTGCCAACACCTTACAGTCTCCAATCTCCTTCAGGTTGCATCTCCTACATAGAACATAGTCCACCTGTGTGCACCTTGCTCCACTCTTATACGTCAGCCTATGATTCTCCTTCTTCTTAAAATAAGTGTTCACCACTGCCATTTCCATCCTTTTAGCAAAATCTACCAACATCTGCCCTTCCACATTCCTCTCCTTAAGACCATACCTACCCATCATCTCCTCATCATCTCTGTTCCCTTCACCTACATGCCCATTTAAATCTGCCCCAATCACCAATCTTTCATTCCTAGGTACCCCTTCTACCACTTCATCTAACTCACTCCAGAATTTTCCTTCTCCTCCATCTCACAACCAACTTGTGGAGCATAAGCACTGATGACATTTATCATCACGCCTTCAACTTCCAGCTTCATGTTCATCACCCTATCAGAAACTATCTTCACCTCTACTACACTCTCAGTTTAAACCCTTCCTTCAATTTTCCTGGCCTTACTCCCTTTCCACTTGGTCTCCTGAACACACAACATATCTACCTTTCTCCTCTCCATCATATCAGCTATCTCTCTTCCTTTACCAGTCATAGTACCAACATTTAAAGTACCAACCCTAACCTCCACCCTCCTACACTTCTCATTTTCCTGCCGTCTCTGTAGTCGTCTTCCTCCTCTCCTTCTCCTCCTTCGGCCAACAGTAGCCCAATTTCCACCAGTACCCTGTTGGCTAACAATAGCTGTGGCAGTCGTTGGTAACCTGGGTCTCGACCAATCTGGTATGAAATTCTCTTTCGTGATCCGCATATTTGATTTGGCACATGTTTTACGCTGGATGCACTTCCTAACGCAACCCGCCCCGGTTCAACGGGCTCTCTTTCACTCTAGTGAGAAGCAAGCAGGCTCTGGTCCTGGAACGAGAAGGCCATTGAGGTGGTCCCTCCTTCAGACAGAGGTCTAGGTTCTACAGCCGGTACTTCATAGTTCCCAAAAAGGACGGTGGGTTGCGTCCTATCCTAGATTTACGTCAGCTGAACTGCTCTTTGATGTGGCTCCGGTTCAGGATGCTGACCCTCATACAGGTCGTGTCTCAGATCAGATCCGAGGATTGGTTTGTGTATATATATAATTTATTTATTCATACATATGGAGCTGCTAGGATCCAGGGGCTGCTGGTTCCAGCGTTCTCTCACAAGTTTCGGAAGCATGCGTTTCTTTCCCTTACCTGGAGAGCACGCAGCTCCACCTCTCCTCCTCTAAGCAGGGGGAGGGGATAGTGTTTGGTGAGTCACCAGATACAATCCCTCAGCCAGTCCTCTTCAAGGAGCTTTTGGAGATGGTGACTCGTGCTGTGGCCAAACTTGACATCGACATTGGCCGGCTGATCCGAAGAAGGCTCGCTCATCCAGCAAACTCGACGAGCACTTCCTGCAACCCGCATTCCATACTTCCTTGCCGGGGTCTACCCTTTTCCCAGATCTGCACACCGAGGTGTCTAGGTCCTGGGTTAACCCTTATTCGGCTTGTCTTTTAAGCTCCAAAATCTACCTATCTTCCAACATAGTCGGACTGAAAGAGTGCAGTTATGAGACGATGCCCCAGGTTGAAGAGACGCTGGCTGGCTATCTCTCCCCGGGTGCTGCGTCGTCTCTAAAGACCCCGGCACTGATCACCAAGCCCCATTGTCATTATAAATGACAATGTCAGATTTCTTTAAAGAGTCTTTAGCAGAGCTAGGTGAACTCATATGAATAAGTTCAGGGAACGATGGAGTTGGATTGTCATATTTCAATTGATATCGCTAGTGTAATGACATTGCAATTAGCATGATTAAAATATATTAAATTCTTTTATACATGCAATGTTTTTGTTTTGCACAATGTTGAATGTTATAGACATCATATGTGGTTAGAACCAAGCAAATGTGCAATGTTTTAATGAGCTATTTTGTGCTACCTAGCTACGTATGTACATAAAATCCTGGTGAGGAAGATACATGTGTGTGGACATTAGCACGTGCGGGAGAAGTAAGTGAGTTAATGTTTTCTTTTGTTTATGTAATTTAAAATGTATATGGATTAGCCAGATGTGTGTGGTGTATTGATGAATGTTTGTATTTTTTTTCTTTTTTCAGTATCACCACTACCGTGTTGTATACCGTGTTGTACACTGTGTTTTCCTGTATGCTATTCATTTTTGTACTGTTTACCGTGTGTAGGGTAGGGCGTTGTGCACCATTTTACACTACAGTTTCTTATACCATTTACCTTTTGTACGTGGCTCTGGACAAGGGCGTCTGCTAAATGGCGTAAATTTAAATGGTATTCGGAATCTTTCGAAAGCATCCGCAAATAGAATTCGAAATCATGCTAAAAGGAAGGAATTCGGATTAAAATATAGAAAGTATATAAAGAGGAACTGCAGGCAGAAGAGAGTCAGTTCTTCAACTCTTAAGTGTACAGAGTGTAGTGAACAGTGTGAGATTTGAGATGGAACAGGGACGTCTTGGGCATGTGTTATATTTGTGGAGCTGCAGCACCAGTGACAGGACTCACGGGTGACAGATGGAGATAAGGAGCTAAAATATCTGTTTTACACAGAGTGTGGACACACTCTCACACACTCTTTCTCTCTCTCTCTCACATACACACACACACACACACACACACACACACACACACACACACACCTACACTTGCTCTCACACATTTAAAATGCGCTATTCCTGTGAATTTTATCTATTCCCGTTATCTAGCATGACTCTCATTTATATTTTACATCCTGTTAAGTTTTACCTTAAGTAAAACTTAAGGTAAAACCTTCCTCCCTAAAAAAGAGCAAATTTTTGGGGAAAATATTCAGCCAGAGGGTTTAGCTAAAGGGTTGAATTATGCGTCTACGTATTGGTTTAGTTTGTTTGAAAAGCTATCGTTGAGTCTCTCAGGCTTATAAATGAAGCTCTCACAGAGGAATGGCAGCAATAACATAAACATACAGAGACCTGAGGCTAAGCAGCAAGACATGCTGACCCTGCACACACACACACACACACACACACACACACACACACACACACACACA
>JAAIIK010000093.1:1234270-1245393 GCA_014706435.1 Silurus glanis
AAAAAAAAAAAAAAAAAAAAAAAAAAAAAAAAAAAAAAAAACCCTGTATAGTTAATGTGTTAATGTATGTGTGTGTGTGTGTGTGTGTGTATATACAGTCCTGCACTGTAAAAAAGAGTGTTAAAAATAAAAAACTGTAAGCAAAGAATGCTTTAAAAAATATTTTTTTATCGAACCCTTTGGCTTTCAATTCTTACCCTTGCACTAAGTCAGAGATTTTGTAGGATTTGAGTCAGGTGTATGTCATAATCAATTATACCAAGTAGGTGCTAATGATAGTTGATTTCTCATGTAGGTTGAAACACAGTTAATAGCTGAAACAAAAACAGCTGTGCAGGAGCTTTAAACTTGGGTGAGTAACAGACAAACTCTTTTATCTCACAGTTTCATCTCACAGGTCATACAACATGACAAGACTGAGCATGACACAAGGTAGTACTACTGCATCAGCAGGGTCTCTCCTAGGCAAAGATCAAAGCATATTGGGCTTTTTAGAAAAAGCAGAAACATTGGGCAATGTTGAGGACCGCCTCCACAACTCTGGACAGGGGTGAACTACTTTGCTCTCTGCTTAAAAGAGGAGTTACCTCCTGAGAGGAATCTCCCAGGGAGGGTGCTCAAGAAGGGCTACCATGTCCACAAACCATGGTCTGCCTGGCCACCGCGGGGCCACCAGGAGGAGACGGGGAAACAACGTACAGGCGCAGCCTCGGCCACACCTAAGCCATGGCGTAAGGGAGTACCAAAGGGGACAGTGCAAGGTCTCTTGAGTCGCAAACAGGTCTACTTGAGCCCTGCTGAATCTCTCCCAGATCTGCTCCACCACATGAGGGTGGAGTCACCATTCCCCGGGTCTCAACCCCTGTCTCAACAGCTCGTATGCGGCTTCGTTTAGACAGCTAGGGATATACGCTGCACTCAAGGAGAGTAGCTTCCCCTGAGCCCACAGGAGGATCTGGCATGCCGGCCTGTACAGGAGGCGTGAGTGCAGACCCCTCTGGTGGTTAATGGATGAGACCACCGAGGTGCTGTCCGAGTATATCAACACATGGTGACCCCTGAGGTCCGATAGGAAATGCTTCAACGCTAAAAGCACTGCCAGAATCTCTAGGCAATTGATGTGCCACGGCAGATGGATCTTGGTCGGAGCGGCCACTCATGACCGCTCCACAATCTCTGAGGGATGCATCCATCGTAAGCGTTACACGACGACTGGGAAATCCCATTACGGGGCCCTGAGATAGGAACCCAGGATCTCTCCAGACATCTAAGGCACGTAGGGCCACGTGACCTTGATTGTACGGAGCAGATTGCCCCTCCGAGAGAGCCCTCGACTCCTGAGCCACCACTGAAGGGGTCTCATCTGCAGGAGATCAAGTGGAACCACATTGAATGCTGTTGCCATAAGCCCCAGCAGTCTCTGGAACTGCTTGACAGTGAGTGACTGCCCTTCTCTGATCCTCCTGACCGCCGAAAGGATAGGCGCAATGCGGGCAAAAGATAGCTGCATGTGCATAAGGGTTTAATCCCATCTTTCGGCTTCTCCCATTAGGGGTTGCCACAGCGGATCCTCCGCATGTTTGATTTGGCACATGTTTTTACGCTGGATGCCCTTCCTAACGCAACCCTCCCCATTTATCCGGGCTTGGGACCGGCACTAAGAGTGGCTGGGGTTGGTTCCCTGACCGGGGATCGAACCCGGGCCGCAGCGGTGAGAGCGCCGTATCCTAAACACTAGACCACCAGGGAACATAAGGGTTTAATCCCATATGACGCCTAAATAAGTGGTTCTCTGTAATGTAACTTTTGGAGTTACAAGGCCGATTATGTCTTTGCCCAGGACCTGGACACCTCGGTGTGCAGGTTCAGAAAGGACCGCAGACCCCGACGTGGAGGTTGTGATTTGGGCTGCAGGAAGTGTAGATCAAGTTTGCTGGACGAAGGTGCTCTCTGCTCATTGACCAGCCAAGATAGATCTAGCTTGGCAACACCCTCCTTAAAAAGTTGCTCTCATCAAGTTTTCTTGATGTCGGATCGCTCGCATGGACAATGTGCCTCGAGAACCGACTTAGCATGCTCAGCTCCCAGGCAAGCCACACAGCCGGAAGGTGTGTTTTGACTTTTTGCTCACCTTCATAATTATTAATTTTTTTCGGACAAACAATTGCCATACAATTGATATAGAAAACACACAGAGTGCTTCATGAACAAACAGAAGCTGGTGTCGGCTTCAATCCATGCACTTTTATAGCTTCCTGGTCATGATGTCACTCTTCCGGTGACATCGCGGTTTCCATTAGACGGAATACACGTGATTCAGAGCGTGGACAACGCGGAAGCATTCCCAAACAGTCGTTGACGCAGCTCGAGCTCCTGAAAGGGAAATTTCTTCAGCGTAGAGAAGAACAAGGAGTATTGTTTGTATTATTGCATTTAATTGCTGTGCAATAAAAATTAAGTAATTAAATGTAACTCTAAATATACTGAGTGATGTTAGCTCATGTCACGACTCTTCATTAAAAGTGTTTTATTTTGCTTGCAAACATTGCAGCAAAAAAAAAAAAAAAAAAAAAGGTATACTTAAAAACTGGAAAATGTGTCCCCTCACCCCCTCTCCACAAGAAATAAGACACTGAATTAATGAGCTAGTGCCCTATAGTATGCCTGAAAGAATATTGTATTCTGTTAAACAAAAGCCCACAAACTTTGATTGCATTTGGACCCCTTTTCTTGATGTCATACAACTGTAATAGCCTATTGGCTGACAATTCACATATTCTCTTTTTTTCTTCTTCTTCTATCTCCTTTTTCCTGTTTTTACTTCTGGACTTAGTTACATTTACCTACATTTATCAAAGATCTTTGTATTTTTATTTTCGGTTACCATTTTTTAATTGATATTACAAACATACTGTGAGGGGGTTATAGTGTATTTTTTTAATTAAATATTATTATAATAGAAAAAAGGAATGTGTTGATACATTTAATGTTTTTGTACATTTCATAACTGTACATTTACAATAAACATACTGTATCTTAATAATAATAATTTAAAAAAATTCTTAATGGATAAAATAGTATATCATTGTTTTAATAAAATAGCTAAATAACTAGAACATTTTAACTGTTGATTGATTATTGTAGTATAACCCATAATAATACACTCAGCCTGAGAGTATGGGAAGTAAATCTGCTTCATGGGAATTACAGATCTCATCAGTGATTATTTTCCTCCAAAAGCAGGAAAACTAAAGTAGCTACATTTTCATTTCTATTTGCTGTAATGAAAAAAATTGTTGTATTTGTAATAAATTATGGTGTATTTATAGGAACACTACTGTTTTGGATTCAATACCAGAAATAAAACATTCCAGTAAAATATTTCAAATATGAGTTTGCATGTTTATCTAAAGCCCCAGAAGAGCTTCACCAGAGTGGACTGTTTATCCATGATGTTTGAAACCTGTAGGCTTGGCCAAAATGGGTCAGAGTTCCAGCATGACACTGTGACCCCCAGCACTTCACATGTGGACCGACTTGCTAGGGTTCGAGACCTTTCTGAACGTTTTGTTGGCTGGGAGACCTTTAAAGTTCCACTCCTGGGGAATTATGAAGAAGACAGGAGTGTGTGGTCAGACACACACTCCCAGCATGTGTGTTATTTCTCAATAGTGTTGCTTTGGACAGCTATGTATTCAAAAGAATTGGTTTTATTTGGTTTCCCAGAGGTAACCATTATTCTTTACTGAAAGCCATCGGGATGTGTTTGATATTTACGAGAAGCTGCCTGGGAGTGTTTATGTGGTGGTGAGTCGAATCATGAACCGAGTTTCTTTAGAAGTTCTCAGTTATCATCAATTTTAGTCATTTACAAACAATGCTAACATTGAATACGACCAGACACCAATGAAGCTGTGTTTGTGTGTGTGTGTAAGAGAGAGAGAGAGAGAGAGAGAGAGAGAGAGAGAGAGAGAGAGGAAGCCTGAGACATTTGGGATTAGTCCATTAGCAGTACACTTATGTAAGGAGTGTGAAAGCGTTTGAGATTCAGCCTGTGTTTTTAACACACACTCTCTAATAGAAAGCCATTTGGGATTTAGCCAGTGTCCTTAAATATATAAATAAAGAGCACGAGGAATTCAGCTGCTGTCTAAAGTGTGCAATATTGAGACTAATAAATGACTTCATTCTCCATCGAGTGCACTAGGAAATAAAGAGACATCTAGGACTTAAAGAAGTAGTGACTTCTACATTGTACAATGTGCACAATTTAGTTAATGGGAAGCTGTTGACAATTCAGTTTTTTCTAGACTCTATGATTAATGTAATGCACTACGATTCTAAAAAAGGAGCAATTTTGGAATGTTTCCTTTACTATACACAGCCTGTAGAGCACTCTGTGTCCAAAAAAAAGTCGTTTGGGATTTGACCAATTGCTACTTATAGGGATTAACGATTCATTTAGGATTTAACCACTGACTGACGACACTCTATGTATTGCATTAATTGTCTAACAGGAAGTGGTTTTGATGTAAAAAAAAAAAAAAAATACTTTATTCTTCATCTAGTGCACGTATGAAGGGACTAGAGAGATCTCAAGGACTGAACAAGTGACTTCTACACTCTATGTTGTGCATTATTTACTTAATAGGATGAATTTGGTGATTCACTGCTTTTGTAATGTAATGTACTCTTGCAGAGATGGCAAAAGTACACACAACTCAGGTAGAAGTACAGATACCCATGATTTAAAAGAGTGGTAAAAGTACTGACTACATATTTCACGTTAAAGTAAAGAAGTTCGGGCTCTGACATGTACTTAAGTAAAAAGTAGACATTACTACTACCTGTTTTAGTGTTACGCTGGTAACTGGACCTCATATCATATTAATATGTTAATACAAAAAAATTGTACTTTTTGAAACTAATGAATGTATCCAGGCTGAACATCAAGCAGAGAAAAGATGATGATGATCATGTGATCAGGAATGTCTCTGTTCTCAGAGATGTTTGCATCACTTACTCCCTCTGTCTCATCCACGTTAACCCCAGACTTCCTTTTGCCTTCTGTCTTGCTCGTTGTTAGCTTCATAGGCTAGCCCACATCTGTGGTGGGTGATAGCCAAGAAATGATACACCAGTGGTAGGTTGAAAAACCTGCACAATGACAATAAATAGGTTGATGAGTTAAAAATGGTGCACAGTGAGAGGGAAAAATATTGATAATGTCACCAAATAAATTAAAACTAAAGTAACAAGTCTGGTTTGAAAATGTAAGAAATAAACAGTACAGATAGAAACATGTTTATTAGAGGAACAGCGCATGTAGGACGCTTTGTGGACAAGGTGAGGGAGGCCCGATTGAGATGGTTTGGACATATGCAGAGGACGGACATGGGGCATATCGGTAGGAGAATGCTTACCAACGACCACCACAGGTATTGTTAGCCAGCTACTGTTGGCTGAAGGAGGAGAAGGAGAGGAGGAAGAGGTCTACAGAGACAGCAGGAAAAGGAGAAATGTAGGAGAGTAGAGGTTCGGGTTGGTACTTTGAATGTTGGCACTATGACTGGTAAAGGAAGAGAGGTAGCTGATGTGATGGAGAGGAGAAAGGTAGACATGTTGTGTGTTCAGGAGACCAAGTGGAAGGGGAGTAAGGCCAGGAACATTGGAGGTGGGTTTAAACTGTTCTTTCATGGTGTAGATGGAAAGAGAAATGGTGTAGGGGTGATTCTGAAGGAAGAGTACAGTAAGAGAGTAGTGGAGGTGAAGAGAGTTTTTGATAGGGTGATGAATGTGAAGCTGGAAGATAAAGGAGTGATAATAAATGTCATCAGAGCTTATGCACCACAAGTGGGTTGTGAGATGGAGGAGAAGGAAAAAGGAGAGTAAATTAGATGGAGTGTTTGAAGGTGTACCTAGGAATGAAAGATTGGTGATTGGGGAAGACTTTAATGGACATGTAGGTGAAGGGAAGAGAGGTGATGTGGAGGTGATTGTAGGTATTGCCTTAAGGAGAGGAATGTGGAAGGGCAGATGGTGGTAGATTTTGATAAAAGGATGGAAATGGCAGTGGGGAACACTTATTTTAAGAAGAAGGAGGATCATAAGGTGACGGATAAGAGTGGAGGTAGGTGCACACAAGTGGACTATGTTCTATGTAGGAGATGCAACCTGGAGGAGTTGGAGACTGTTGGCACGGGACAGTGTAGCTAGACAGCATCGGATGGTGGTCCGTAGGATGGTTTTGGAGGTAAAGAAGAAGAGGAGGAGAGTGAGGACTGAAAGAAGAATAAGATGGTGGAAACTGAAGCAGAAAGAGTGTAGTGTGAGGTTCAGGGAAGAGGTCAGACAGGGACTCGGTGGTGGTGAAGAGGTGCTGGATGATTGGGAAACTACTGCAGGAGTGATGAGGGAGGCAGCTAGGAAGGTACTTGGTGTGACATCTGGAAATAGAAAGGAAGACAAAGAGACGTGTTGGTGGAATAAGGAAGTGCGTGAGAGCATAAGAAGAAAGAGGTTGGCAAAACAGATTTGGGATCGACAAAATGATGAGAAAAGTAGGCAGGAGTACAAGGAGATGCGGCAGCAGGTAAAGAGGGATGTGGCGAAAGCCAAAGAAAAGGCATATGAGGAGCTGTATGTGAAGTTGAACACTAAGGAAGAAGTAAAGGATTTATACCGATTGGCCAGGCAAAGGGGCCGAGCTGGGAAGGATGTGCTGCAAGTTAGAGCAATATAGAATAGAGATGGAAATGTGTTGACTAGTGAGGAGAGTTGTGAAGACGGAGGGAGTATTTTGAGCAGCTGATGAACGAGAAAAATGATAGAGAGAGAAGGTTGGATAGTGTGGAGATGGTGAAGCAGGAAATATTAGTAGGGAGGAAGTGAGAGCAGCAATTAAGAGGAAGAAGAGTGGAAAGTCGGTTGGACCAGATGACATACAGGTAGAAGAATGGAGATGTTTAGGAGAGATGGCAGTGGAGTTTTTAACCTGGTTGTTCAACAATATTTTGGAAGGTGAGAGGATGCCTGAGGAATGGAGAAGGAACATGCTGGTACCAATCTTAAAGAATAATGGAGATGTGCAGACCTGCTGTAAATACAGCGGAATAAAGTTGATTAGTCACACCATGAAGTTGTGGGAAAAATTAGTGGAAGCCAGGCTGAGAGTAGAGGTGACCATCTGTGAGCAACAGTATTTGTTTAATGCCGAGGAAGAGCACCACAGATGCCTTATTTGCTTTGAGAATGTTGATGGAGAAGTATAGAGAAGGTCCCGGAGGGACCGCTCATGTAGGACGTTTTGGAGACAAGTTGAGGGAGGCGAGATTGAGATGGTTTGGACATGTGCAGAGGAGGGACATTGGGTATATCGGTAGGAGAATGCTGAGGATGGAGCCAACATGAAGGAGGAAAAGAGGAAGGCCAAGAAGGAGGTTCATGGATGTGGTGAGGGAAGAACTTTACTTCTTCTTCTGCTTTCGGCTTCTCCCATTAGGGGTCAAGCGGAAAGAAGAAGAAGAAGAAGAGGTAAACTACTGATGCCAGAAAAAGCTACTTACGTCCAGTAACAAAGTATTTGTATTTCATTACTTCCCACCTCTGCACTATAGTGCTAAATATTTGGCTTGTCCTTCACTATACACTGCACTATACACACATTGCATAGTGTATGAAGTCATTTATGAACCCCGAACCACTTTCTCTAAAACAAAAAGTGCACTACATAGTGTAGCAGGCAGTGGATAAATCCCAATTGACTCCTTAAAAAAGTACTGGTCAAACTGCAAATGGCTCTATTTTGGACACAGCTGTTTAGGATTCAATTAATGTCTTGTAGACTCTATGAGACTGTATGCCTAATAAGGAGCTCCCTAGAACATATCTGTTCATTTATATTTCAGGAAGCACACTGTGTGTCCAATAGGAAGCTGGGAAGCATTTCAGTATGTGTCCATTAGTACTCTGTCAAGAGCTCTGTATGTACAAAAGGGGGCCATTTTGGTGTATGGAGTAAACTGCGTACAGTAAATCAACCCCTGGCTACAACATTGTATGTAGAGCAGTAAATCTCAGCATGCTGTTTGGCATTTGTAAATGACTTCACACCGTATGCAATGTTCCCTTAGAATTCAACCAGCAATTTCTACACGTTATAAAGTACACCATCTATATAATAGGATTTTGATAATGTCTGTATTAAATGCATTATATTCGATTCGGGAGATGTTTGTTATGTGTTCATTATTTTGTCCTTCACAAAATGTACTTTGTGTCCAAAAATGGGGGCTGTTTGGGAATCAACCCTGATTTATTTAGACACTAAATCTCTAGAAGGAAGTTTTGCACCCAAAACAATATACAAATTAGGTTTAAAGCAGTGGCATACACCAATCAGGCATAGCAGTATGACATAACATTATAACCAGTGAAGTGAATAACACTAATTATCTCTTCATCATGGCACCTGTTAGTGTGTGTGTGTGATATATTAGGCAGCAAGTGAACATTTTGTCCTCATACATGACGTGTTATAAGCAGGAAAACTAGGCAATCGTAAAGATGTGAGGGAGTTTGACAAGGTTGTGATGGCAAGACGACTGGATCAGAGCATCTCCAAAACTGCAGCTCTTGTGGGATGTTCCGGGTCTGCAGTGGTCAGTATCTATCAAAAGTGGTGAACCGGTGACAGGTCATGGAAGGCCAAGGCTCATTGATGCACATGGGGAGTGAAGGATGGTCCGTGTGGTCCAATCCAACAGACGAGCTCATGTAGCTCAAATTGCTGAAGTTAATGCTGTTAATCCTCGATGAGTCAGAATTGTTTTGGCAGCAAAAGGGGAACCAACACAATATTAGGCAGGTGGTCATGATGTTATGCCTGATTGGTGGCCTTAAAGTTATGCCTGGTCAATGTACAATTGATGTATCATTTAGAAAGCAATTTGTGACTTAACCGGGTTCTATATAGTAAAGCAGTGGTCCCCAACCAGGGATCCGTGGGTCAATTGGTACCGGGCCACACAAAAAAAATACATAACTTGCATTATTTCTGTTTGATTAATTATCTGATTCTGAACGATGTTTGATTTTGGAAAATTACCGGATTCTCTCCACCACATCTGTCTATGACTCACTCTTGATGCATGTCAAGATGCCTTGGTCACATGTCTTACCTCCATCCACTACCTTCTTAAAGGGGTTGCTTCAGCCGCTAACACATTAAACATTACTGCTAAATTCAAACCCCCAAGCTAGAAAAATGAACAAAAAACAACACAGTGGATTCACGTTTATTTTTATATTTTGAAAATACCAGTTTTTATGCCGGTCATATCATTTTATTTTGTTGCATTTATCCACCACACCTTAAATGCCGGTCAGTGAAAATATTGTCCGACATTAATCCGGTCCATGGCGCAAAAAAGGTTGGGGACCACTGTAGTAAAAAATATGTGCAGTGTAATAACGTGCATTTGTATGTGTCCTTTGTCTTTTACAGTATTTAAACAAGTGAAATATACATGGTGAACAGTACACTATAATATGTCAAATTGGAAGCTATGAGGGGTGTTCAAGTCAAACCAGGACTTTTGATTTTTCAGGTATAAAAATGGGTATTCAAGTAACATTTCTGAAACAAACAAACAAAAAAAACGTTACAATATAAAAAGAATACCAGTTTATAAAAATCTAGAAGGAACTAAATTGACAGAAAGTCAATTTTGGCAACACTTACCTTTAATTTCCTCTTTAATAATCTCCTATGATTTGTATGCAAAACAGTTTTAATTTTCATGCAGAATGGTGAAAAAATGTCCAGTAGTTGTTTAAAGGCATCTGCCAAGAATGCTGCAACAATTCACATAAATATAAATGTATTGTTCTCAGACAATCAGACAAGTTGGCTAATAGTTTCGATTGAAGGTCTTCCTGATCTCTCGTCAAGAAAGATTTGCCCAGTTTCATGCAGAATTGCACGTTCGCTCTGTGTTCTAACTTGCTGTTCATGATGCAATTGCAGACATGGTAATGCACATAATCAGAATAGCACCAGTTAACACCATTAGTCTGGAAACGTTTTAATACCAACTCATATAATAGCATTAAATATATAAATAAAGAGCATCAGGGATTCAGCTGCTGTATAAAGTGTGCACTATTGAAAAAGTAGGTGTGGATGACAATGTTTTCAGGTGCCAGGAAGGCTGCAAGAACTCACAAATATGCACTATTTACAGCAGGGGTGGTCAGTAAAGCATCTCAGCATGTACAATATATATATCAGACCACAAGGCAGAACCACTACAGCTGCAGCAGATTAAATCAGGTTCCATTAGTATAAGCCAGGAGTAGGAATTTGGGGCCAAATTCTGAACTGGACAGCTGCAGAAAAAAAACAACTTCTAGATGTTCCTATTGAAGTAGCGAGTGAGTGAAAATACTGTACTACTTGATAGAAGCCTGGATTTATGCTCAAACTCTGAGCCATTTGGGACACATCCTGTGTCTTCTACATACTGTCTGGTGCAGTAAAGGAGAAAAAAAGCATTCATTATACCAGTTAAGTCATGATGCATTTAGGAATTTCAGAGAATAAATATGACCCGCCAAGCTGCCACTCTTGGGCCCTTGAGCAAGGCCCTTAACCCTCTATGCTCCGGGGGTCCCTTACGAGGGAAATATCAAGGTCCGTGACGTCGGAGTGACGTGGGGCCGCCTTCCCGTGGGCGTGAGGATTGGGCAGCAGTCGAAGGCAGGGGCCTGCTTAGACTGCTGCCCCCGCGACCCGAATTACGGATAAGCGGGAGAAAATGAATGAATGAATGAATGAATGAATAAATATGACCCAGAGCACATATTGTAGCTAAATCGTGTGTGTTAGAAAGTAAAAGAGTGTGTGAAGCAAAGAAAGAGTGTATAGGCACATATATGTGTGTGTGTTTGTGGGTAACATTCCCATTTCCTGCAGTGTCTGTATGGCCTTCACAGCTCAATCTGTTAATAATCACCATCAGTACGCTCACCGGCTCACACTCACACTCTGTCTCTCTCCTTCACACACACACACAAACACACACACACACACACACACACACACACACACACACACACATAAA
>JAAIIK010000093.1:1250450-1272376 GCA_014706435.1 Silurus glanis
CACACACACACACACACACACACACACACACACACACACACACACACACACACACAAAACACACACGTACATTTTAACATATTACAATTTTTCCTAACATTTCCCGGCTTGTTAGGAACCTGGGGTCAGAGTGCAGGGTCAGCAATGATACAGCACCCCTAGATTAAGAAGGGTTAAGAGTATGCACATGGGCCCACAGTCGCAGCTTGGCAGTGCCCAGACTTAAACCCCCAAAGTTCTGATCAGTAACCCAGGACCTTTACCATTGAACTACCACTCCCCCCTTGTGGAATATATTCCTAGGAAAATGAAGGATTTCAAAACAGCAAATGTACATGACATAATGTACAATAGGATGTTCAAAAAGCACATATGAATGTTTTATGTGCCAGGATTATGGCTGTGGACTACGGTTCACATCAGTTACTGCATGGTCACATGATCTCTGCTCCTGAATCACGTGTGTCTAAGTCACACCTTTCACTTCACTCATTGTCTTATGTTTGTCTTCCATGGTTGGTGTTACTGTTCATGGTCCTTTGGATGTTTGTACTATGTGTATTGCTTGTTTGCTTTGTGTTTTATTATAATTATTACTTGCATTTACTTCTCAAAGTATTGAATGACATTATAGTACAATACTGTTTCAACAAATGCAGATGCTGATCAATTCCATCAATAAGAATTCAAATGCACTGTGTTAAAAGCTATAAAATTATGGACACTACATTTTACTTGTTTACCTGAGACAATCTGGGTTTCAGTCAACATCTATAACATTTATGGCGCTTGGAAGACGCCCTTATCAGAGCGACTTACAACTGAGAAGGTGAGGGTTAAGGGCCTTGCTCAAGGGCCCAGCAGTGGCAGCTTGGTGGTGCTTAAATTTGAACTCATGACCTTATGGTCCAGAGTCCAATGCCTTGACCAATAAACTACCACTGCAACTAAAAAGTGGGAATGACCCTGTTTAGGATTGAAATGAATACTATATTATGAAGAGCTAGCATCCAGGAAACTATCCAACATGAGCAACTTGTTTAGTATTATGTAATGATATTCCCAAACTCCCTCATGTCTCATCGCTGCTCGACAATATTCAAATGCTCTAGTGAATCCCAGCTGTGCGATGTGGTAAGGCGATGAGCTCTGGTCTTTCCCCTTTAGATCACATCATTATTAAAGCTCTATTCAGTGCACATGAGCTCAACTTCCTTTAACCACTAATCACTTAGAGATAATGAGGAGAACATCTAACCCTGATTAGCACAGCATCAATACAACTTGGCTAAGAAGAAAGTTTCTGGAAGTCGTCTGGAAGTGTTTACATGATGAAGCATTTGTATCACTAAGTTCCTTTGATTGCTAAATATTTTCCCGTAGCATCAGTGTAAACTATTTGGCAAGAGCAAATAATCCCAGACATATTTGGGAGAGAGTGTGTGTGTGTGTGTGTGTGTGTGTGTGTGTGTGTTTGTGTGTGTGTGTGTGTGTCAACATGAAATAATTACACATCCACCAGGTCTAATGCACTTTTTGTCCAGGATTGAGATTTTTGTCCATTAGCTTAGCTGTGATGTGGTTCTGTTGTGTATAAGGAGCAACTGATTTTACAATTAAAATCATGTAACATCATGGGCCGAATCCCAAATAATTATTTACTTTTTACACACAATTTTAATTGTAAAACTATATAGCAATTATGGATGTTTCCATGTTAGAAATATAGAGCAAAGAGTGACAAAATACACTTTAACATGACCTCAGTATTGTAAGTTCAGTGTTATAATATTGAAAATCATTATTATTAATATTATTAGTAGTAGTATTAGTATTAGTAGTATTAGTATTATTATTGTTGTTGTTGTTATATAATTGCTATAAATTTAATTCAGTTTACTTTTCTACTAGTTCTTGTTCAATTTATTTATTTATTTATTTTTTATAAACATACAAATACATATACAAACAGTCATAAATACCAACTAGTAAAGAACCAGTAAAAAGTAAACTAAATTAAATGTATATTAATAATATATAATAATTATATAATATGAAAAATAATGCAATAATAATAATAATAGTTATTATTATTACTATTATTATTATTATTATTATATTTGAATAATAAAACAAATATTTATTAGTTTTTATATTGTGTGAATATCATGAAACGCTCGAACATCTTTTACAGCCAATTCCATTAGCATTAAATGTTACTGCATTTAATGGCCTTTCATTTAATCTTACCTTTTGCATATGCCTTTACAGATGTTATAAGATGTTATAATATATTTGTGTGCATTTAAATTACATTAAAGGCAAAATATCTTCAATTGTAGGCATAATTGACCCACCAGAAAAACATATTCACTGAGGGAGAAAGAATATGAGACTGATAAGCTGTTAAGATGAAAATCCATGAAGCTCAGACTTGTGAGCCAGTAAAAACAAGTGGGTGGGCCTGTTGTATCTTTGGATGGAAAGATGGCAGAGTCTCTTCCAGCAACTCTAGCCAATCATGAGTGTTGTTTAGTTCACATATGTAGAAGAGGGCAGATATAACTCTCCTCTGAGTGGGCTAAACTTCCTTGAGATGCAGCATGTTTGTAAAAATAAAAAATGTGTTTGATTGGCTTCGTGTGTTTTAAAGAAAGCACAATACCTCACCTTTCACAACCAGGATCATATGCTTGAGAATAGCTAGATAGATTCCTCTTTGCCTGCTAGGATTTCAGTGTAAGCAAGGGTGAGGTTTAGGAATCACTGACTGCTACATATTCCAGTGTACTACACAGCTCAAATTCAACCCCAGAACTTCTAGTGCACTATGCTGGAACGTGAGTGAGTTCATTAAACACATGCGACCTATGAGGTTTTTATAATGTGGTTGTGATTCATCTAAAGCTCTTAAAATAAATGTATGTTAAATAAATAAACAGTGACACCGACATTGCTGAGTCCCATTAAGCAAAGCAAGTAGAATGTATTTTCTATAGATACCCCGGCTGTATGAACTTTCTCAATTTTTCAGTTCAGAGAGAGAATTTGAGGCCTGAAGGGGTCTGGATCTGATATTACTTTTATGAGTTACTGCAGAAATAAAACAGGACCAGGCTGAAATCCATGTGGCAGCCATCAGGCTGCGAGGCCTGTAATAAACCAAACATGGCTTTCTCGTACAACCCTGTACAGACTCTCTATTTCATATTTAAGGCAGAGTATTAAATCTCCAAGTCATTTTAGCATGAACAGTGTAACTTTGGAGTCTAAACCAAGTCCAGGATGCGTAAGAACGGGCACTTCCTGTTTCCAACTGACCTCCTTTTCCCTGTAAGTTGATGTTCTTATTGTCCCTTGTATAACCTTGTTCGATGTGTTTTGATGTTTGTAATGTGAACAATATGCTTTGGAGCTATTGTGTCCTCCTTCCTGGTTATTGTAGCTTTATGTAACAACTGATACTCAAAAGGCTTAATTAGAGTCAGAACGCCTGGTGCATGCTTTGTGTATTTAAGGAATTATATTGTATTCAAGATTCAGGGGATAACCATATATATATATATATATATATATATATATATAAAATAAGTGATCAGTTATTCTTTACAATAACATTATTTCACTGCAAATTCTCTATGAAACTGCTGACGTATTTTATGAAGGACAAACAAATCACAAGACAAAATTCTGACTATAGAATTCATGTGATTTTTGAACATCCTATTCTACATTCAGTCCCCATTTCCTGTTCCTTGTGAATGTTTGTGCTCACAGTTTGGGGAAGAACCACCAATGGCTGGAAATGTCAGATATAATATATAGTGTATTATATATTACCAATGTCTTAACCAGTGAGCTTTTTAGCACTGCATTGCACCAGATATAATATATAGTGTACATGCATGTATAGAAATACACTGTTGTACTTTGTTATTACATTGCAACATAATTTATTTGATCAGAAATGCAGTATGTTCACCATATTGGCTTATAATACATTCAATGATGAAAGAATAACCATCTGGGATAAATAAGGAATTCTTTTTGGAGTGCTCTGAGAAAAAATAATTAATGACGGGGTTGCCTGATGCAAGCCAGGGTAACTGTTGCTACGTTGGATTTGATTTTCTTTTCACCATCATTTATTAATAATTAACAAGATGTCACATTTATAAGTATATTTTAATATTGTTAAACGTCCTTGAAAAAAGCTGGTATCGGTTATCTGTTAACAAAAAAAATGATAAACAGAATGAAGATCTTACTGAAGGAGAAATTTAGAAATTTATTACAGCATAACATTTACAAAATATATGACGTGCTTTGGGGTCTTTGGGGTCAAAAAGAACACAGGACAATTCCTGCTCAGACATTTTTTTTCCGCTTGTAATGTAATTAATATATAACTTTAAATGCAAATTAAGTGTAAGAATTGAGAACTGGCCCAAATGGCCGGGTAATACTATTGTCTAGTTGGATGTCTGTTATGGTGACCTCGATCATGTACACCTTGCCTTGGAAATTGCCTCCAAATGTCATTCTGACATATATCTGAGAGAGTGGAATCTGGGTTGAGGCAGTCTGTCATTTTTTACACACCACATAAAGAACTATCAGGATTAAAATATTAGATACACTGGACTGCGTTTGCCATAAGCCACTACACCATGTCAAGTGATTTCTGCATTTCATTCCAGTTCACAGCTCATTAGCACTAGCACCCTTTACAGCACTTATAACCTCACGTTAGTCATCCCATAATTATTGTTGTCAGTCATGTTGTTAAGATATACATTTACCCTACCACCCAAGCCTGACTGTTCCAAACCGCTGACACTGGAGACTCTTTATAAAAATGTTACATAAACCTTTCCACACAGAAAATTTCATCATATTAATGATTACAGGCTTTTTCCTAACTTGCATAACTTATCACAATTACCAAACATTTGTTAGTTTATTATTAGCCTATGTTACATATTCACCATACAATTTCATGAGTAAGATGTTACTATGAAAACACTAACATATCACTATGATTTCATTAATATGAGCCTTTGATTTGCCTTGCAGTTGTACTTACTGTCTGAGCCAGTTTTTGGAATATAACAGAGAATCAGTCAACCTTTTTTTTAATCAGAAATTCAACAACCCTTTGGTTTAAAGCTTACACATCATATATACTATATGCATATTATACTGAATGTATATATTAATAAAGCCAGGTACTGATGTAGGCCACTCAAGATCTTCCACTCCAACCACGCAAAGCACACTCGGCTGGAAAGGTCAGGTGTGTATATACTACAGTATATACTAGATTCTACACCCCTGAACAAAAATAGTAAGCTTTTAAAATCACTTGTAATAAAAGTTTAGACAGAAAATGAGCAAAATGAAACAAATGCATTCCTGAGACTCTTCTAAACCACAATTTGCTCACTTACTTTGGTGATCTGTTTAGAAAAAAATTGTAAACTATAAACAGTGAAATTTACAAATGTGTTCACCAAATGTTTTAACAGTTTGAAGCTCATCAACAGTGATTGGAGCAACAGTGACCATTCTTTTCTGACCATTCTTTTCATAAAAAGCCGATCACAAGTTTACCCACAAGACTTTCGGCTTGACAATGCTCCTGTGGGTAAAGAATGAAGATATACTTTACATTGAGTTGGAGTGGAAGATCTTGAGTGGCCTGCTCAACCCTAGTAGTGGTTCCTAGTTCCCAAACATTGCATTATATGTCCAGCAATAAAAACTTTAACCTTCGTATTTCTCACAATGTATACACTATAAATATTATAAATGTTACAGTATGCCCATTGGCACTTCAAGGATGGAGCATGGTCTAATGCACTATACTGGATTTGGCTTTCTCAAACTCTTTTTGTCCTGGAAAAAGAAAATCTAATGAATACAAAATGTTTAAAAAAAAACACAAAAAAAACATTATATGAATCTGAATTCATTTCACATATGAAATGTATAGCACCTATGTAGTGAGAAGGGAAGCAATTTAGGCTGCATCCAACCCTTTATATAGTGCATTTTATTTGTAATAGAGAATTATTTAGGATTCAGCCTGCCTGCAGCTCAGTCATCTTCCCTGCTGAGCTTCTAAGAAGAGAAAAAAGTTCCCAGCGATGCACTGCGCTTTTCTCTCACAGTGTAAACGCTGTACAGGAAAGAAGCCCATATTCGAGTTTATTAATCACATCTGAAACTAGGAGGCACTCCACACGCATCCTGAGTCTATCAAGTGTGGAGAGGGAGAAGAAGGCAGAGACAAAGAGAGAGAGAGATAGAGAGAAAGAGAAAAAAGAAAGATTATTGCAATGAGAAAAAAAGTGAGACGCGTGAATGAAAACAACTGACTGTCATGTCTCAGTGTTCTGTATCCGAAAATACATTAATAAATTATATTACACCTCTTTTTGTCCAACTCTGTGTGAGAGAGAGAGAGAGAGAGAGAGAGAGAGAGAGAGAGAGACTCTGCTCACTGAGCCAAAAATAGAGTGGGATTATGGGATTATGGAAATAATCATAGAGGATCAGGGATCTCTCTCTCGCTCTCATTTTTTTTTCACACAGTCATTATGAGCAGGCATTATAATGCATTATGACAGGACATTTTGTCATAATATACTCCTTTTGAAGTGTATTCTTTTACAACGGGGAATTAATAGAGATTTTTGACATTCGTATTATGTGTAAACAACGGATTAAAAAATTCAAAATGTATAAATGAAGGAATGATGGGTATAAAAAAACATGCCAAAATCAGGTTTTGTGTGTAAAACATACGCACGAGTGGGTTTTTTTGCCAAAAAAAAAAATTACATGAGAAGTCTTATTTATTTATTTGTTTATATATCTATGCATTTTCTGTGTATTTTAAGTGACCGGACAAATATGTTTGCTTCATTGAATGACTGAAATGTATGTGTAGTTCATCAGAGTTTTTTATTTTGGACAACTTTTACTTCAGAAGTCGTAGTTCAGGGGTTAAGGCTATGGGTTTTTGGTCTGGGGTTCAAGCACCAGTATTGCCATGCTGCCACTCTTGGGCCCTTAAACAAGGCTAATGGTAATGTCTTCACTCCTGTCTCATTATTGGTTCATGTGTCTTTTTTGTTTCCACGTCCCTGTTTGCATGATGTGTGTATATATACCCCTGTGTGTTATATCTTACTTTTCACTTACTACATGTCTGAAAAACCAACACAGTCTCAGTTGTCCAAGATGGAAGATAAGCTCCTCCCGGGAACAACATCGCTGGCCTTGCGGATCACTCTGTTGAGTCTGTTTGTATCTGCCACAATCAGCCAGCTTCCCCATTAGGCCACAGCATACAGGAGAGCACTTACTTACTTAACAGTCTCATAAAACATTCTTAGCATCATACTGCAGATGTTAAAGGACATCAGCCTTCTAAAAAAATAGAGGCAGCCCTTTCTGTAGAGTACATCAGTGTTCTCTTAAATGTAAAATGGAGATTTTTTTCCTGGAGTCATATTAAAGCAGGCAGTGCTACTGTACATCCATCACTGGTTATCAACCCCCAGTTTATAAGGTGGGGGTTCATTGGAAAAACAATAATTTCCTGAATGTAATTACTGTACTGTTGCAATCTACATTTGCATTCACCTTGCCATTAAAATAGTTCCAACAGGACATGAAGGCAACATAAATCTGAATAGAGACACAGATACAAACACAGATATTTTTTCCAGACATTTAGAAAAAAAAGGATACAAATAGTGGCATTTCATCTTATCAGAAACATCCAGTGACTCTTAATAGAGAAAGAAAAAAAAATATTTTTTGTCCCTCATGAAACAAAATTACCGGAGTACCCAAAGTAAACCTTGAGGATCGAGTCATCATGAGCCTTTATCATGAAAACCAAGCTGATGGTATCAGTGTGGCATTTGAGCTCAAATTAAAACAATACACGCTGACAAATTACTTGAGCAGCAGCTTCACTAACAAGCCACATTAAACTCTCAAGACTCATTCAAACACTACTTTTTTGTGAAGCCAGGCTGACCATGTTAGTGAGACATTGCAGCGAGGCGTCAAGGCACATCTGCTTTCGTTCAGGCTGGAGTTCATTTCCCAGTGTCACACGTCGGGTTAATGGGCTGTAAAAAGTTTCCAGAGAAGGGAAACCCCCACGTTTCAGGATAAAAGTTTGGGAGGAATACACTCCTGCCCTTATAAGGGTACGGAAAAGATTCCTCTTCCTGCGACCCACAAAGACCCGAGGGATCCACTGGGATATGACATAGTTGCTAAGCTTGGAGTGTGTGTGTGTGTGTGTGTGTGTGTGTGTGTGTGTGTGTGTGCGTGTGTGTGTGTGTAGGACGATGGATTTTCAGTATCCCCATGAAAACGGATTTCACACTGAGGGGATACATGATCTCCTTGTGGAGGCAGACGTGTGGGCTACACACACACACACACACACACACACACACACACACACACACACACACACACACACACATATACACATACACACAAAGGAATGTGTGAATTGTCTGCTCACAAACCTCCCATCGACTAAACTTAGTCATAACCACAAACACTCATTCACTGCATTCATTAGCACTGTTTTATATCAATAATAATTTTTTTTTTATAAATATAAATTATTATAAATTATGAATAATGCCTGCACAGGAACTAAGGAATCAGGACATGGCAGCTTAGGGGTTGAGGCAATTGGACTTCTAATCAAAAGGTTGTGATCTTAAATCCCAGCACCACCAAGCTGCCATTGCCGAGTCCCTTAGAAAAGTTCTTAACCTTCAACTGTTCAGTTGTATAAATGAAATAAATGCAGCTCTGGGTATGGGCATCTTCCAAAAGCTGCAAATGAATAAAACACACTTTGTCCTGTTCCTGTTGGAAAATCATCAAAATCCCTCTATCCTGGGGACTTTTCCACAGTGGTTAAATGACATCTTTGCACAGAAACCACACTGTAATGATGTAAAGGTCAACAGAGTCATCATTATGTTTAACAGAGACACATGACCCTGGATTTAAGTTTAAGTGGGCAAACTGAATAAGGTGGAGAGGCTATGACGGTCAATTTACGCTATTAGCTAATATGTAGTAAAAGTTTTCAAAGTAAACTTATATTTTATGGTAGTTAATTTATGTATTTCTTTCGTAATTTCTTCCAAACTTACTGTTACTTTCACATTCATTCAAACATACTTGGCAATAAAGCTCTTTCTTATTCTGATTAAGATTTAACAATAGGCATTGTCTCAAAGCAGCTTTACAGAGATAAAAAGGTTAGAAAGTTACAATGTATTAATTTTAATTAAGCAAGCTCCTTATAATTTTATCACTAATGATTGAGCCAGTGGTGACTGTAGCAAGGTAAAACTCCCTGAGATAGTATGAGGAAGAAACCTTGAGAGGAACCAGACTCAAAATGGAACCTATTTATAATTTTTGTTTAAGAAAACCTCCATAAGGCATTATACAATTGTATTCATTATAATCTGTTGGCAGGAAAATTATTATCAGAATTTATATCTTCTTATATCTCTAAGCCCATGAAAAATGAGCTACAAACCTGTTATAAACACTACTTACTATAAACAAATTAGAAATGCTTGAACAGAGCTACACACTGTAACATCTTTCCATTATTGTGGGAAAAAAGTATTAATAAAAAGTTATAAAATTTATTTTAGTTTCATCTCAGGTAGATAAATAAAGGTAGGGAAATATCCATTTATCTAACTATCCATTACTCCATCTATGGTATGTTTAATGGAGGAGCCCATTCCACTAAATTTGGTGCTACAAGGTGAGGGACACCCAGGACAGGGGGTCTCAAACTCAAACTTACAAACCATGGACAATTTGAAAATGCTGGAATATGTGGAGGAATCCCTAAGAGCATTGGGAGAATATAAACTCAATGGACAAAACACGGATGTGGGATTGGAACCCTCAACCCAGGAGGTACCAGGCAAGCAAGACTGGTTTAGTAATATGTTTATAGGCATTGTTTAGTTTGTTGGTAGCTACATTTTTACAGTTTTAGGGCACATTTACAACAGCATTACCATTCAGTTCAATTTTATTTTACAATAGACATTATCACAAGGCAGCAGCAAAAATATTTAACACTTCAGAAAATACCTTTCACTTTATATATATTTATCTCTAATGAATAATCCAGAGGCAATGATGTGGAAAAACTCTCTGATTCATTACAAGGAGGAAACCTTTTGAGGAACCAGACACATAAGGTACAGGGGATGCCAGATAGTGTGATTATAAAGAATTAAATAATAAACGTGACTTGACGTATTAGATCACGACAGACAAGACACCTCATCTGGCCACACCTGCAATTGGCCACACCTGCAAAGGTTAAGCTTTCTCAACAGTGATTCCCTTAAAGGCTGAAGCTTTATCAACAGAAGAATGCATTAAAAGCCACAATGGAGGATTGTAGTCATAAACAAACTGAAATTATAGATTCGAACTGACCTGCTCATGCACTTCTGCTTTTGTCTGGAAAAACGGATAACTCACACAACTTGAACTCCTGAACTCTTGATGCTAGTTTTCTGTTGACATGAATTGTGTGTTGTAGAGAAAACAGTAAGAACCTTCTATCCAAATGACAAATGCAAAAATGTCATTATTGCTAACAAACAAGAATGGGTGAAGTTTAAATCCCCCCCCAAAAAACATGTACACTATTCTATAAGACAATTGTAAACTGTGTACTAATAGTTACAAGAGTGCCTTAATTGTAATAAATCTACATACATAGAATTAGACATACACACAGAATTACTGACAGGTCCCTATCAATGACAGGGACACATGTTGCATGATTTTCAATCGATTGTTGTTTCATGTTATTGTTTCTTGCTCACTTTATTTAATACATTACTACTTCTAATGCACTATATGGAGAAAAGGTATTGGGACGACTTAGTTTTCCAGCCATGTGTGTTTTTTACCACATAGTTGGAGGCAGACAATTATATAGGTAGTCTTTGGATGCAGTAGAATTTAATTTTTCTCTTCACCTGAACTAGGAGACCCAAACATGTTCTAGCATGACAATGCCCCTGTGCACAAAGCCAGCTCCATGAAGATATGATTTACATGGGTTGGAGTGGAAGTTCTTGAGTAGACTGCGGTAGAGCTCTGACCTCTACCCTAATGAATACCTTTGGGATGAATTTGAACACTGACTTCAACCCAGGCCTCTCTGACTTTCCTAACACCCTTGTTTCTGAATTATATAAATCTCTACAAGCAAACTCCAATCTCTAGCAGAACATCTTCCCAGAGGAGTGGAGGTTACTGTAACAGCAAATTAGGACTAAATGTGGAATAGGATGTTTCAAAAATCACATACAAATCTTATGGTAAGATTTCCACCAAATACTGTCCATATGGACATACTATAAAAAAATTAGACCACTATATTTTGAGATAGTATGAGACTACGATGCTAAATAAAAAAAGATCAGTGTGCATGTGCGATCAGTGTGCAAATCTGTTTGCCTGAATATTCTTTTAGATCCAGGTTTAGTCTTTATTTACAATATTAAAAAAGCTATTTAGGTTCATACTTTATTTAATTTTTTTTATCCGAAAGTGGTGACAGTCGACTGTATGATCAAGTCACCTAAAATACACTGGCATAATATAGAGCTGCCCAAAAAAGAGCCCTGTATGAATACTATTAAGAGTTTCATAATGTTAAAAGTAAAATATTTTTCCTTTTCAATTTTAAATGGTTTTAAACATAATTGCATAGCGGGGAAATTTCTCTGTAACAGCAGCAAAGAAAAAGAAATGTGCAAATATATAAAAAAATAGAGACATAATACAGTATAGAGTATATACACAACACAATGCATAAATACAAAAATAAGAAAAAAAAGAGACTATGAGTAAGTAGTTACGCTAACAGACATATTGCACATAGGTAATATTGCACGGTTTTAAATGATTGTTATTGCACATGTGTCGTTTAAAAAACTTTTTTATCATTATTATTGCACAGTTAAACAGTAATAACAGTGTATATTTTGGTGAGGTGGGCGCTCACTGGAAGAAGTATTTTGTCTAAATATTTTCCTGTGCTTTTTCATGATAATTTCATTTATAATTTTAGCTTTAGGATAAAATTTGGAATGTGCAACTAGGAGGTTCATCATACTTTTGACATAAACTCTATTCCGTTGTAGCTATCAACTGGTATCACATGGTTGCTCAGTGGTATTCTCAAGCTTTAATCCTCAACTGCTCAGTTGTATAAATGAGATAACTGTAAAACCTCTCTGGATCACGGCTTCTGCCAAATATCGTATAAAATGTACCTGTAAACTGTTAGTTGATAGACAATTGAAGTCAACCCTGTTTGTAATTTGAACCCACTATAGTAAAAATCTTTGTATTAATTTGCAGTTCAAAGCTACATTCATATTTGGTTGAACCAATGTTTGCTGTAAGAATAGCTTTAACAGATTTAGGAGATGTATGTACCAGCTGTGTGCAACTCTTCTCCACAAAGTTAAAGTTGATTAGTTCATGCGTGTGGACTTCAATTTTTAAATTCCCCAAGTATCGAGATCTTTTTGATTTTGACTGAGAGACTGTAGAACATTTTCCCTTTTATTCTTGAGGTGCGACAATGGCTTTCTAAGGTCACTGTCCTGCACTGCAACGTCCTCAAAAGCTTAAATTTACATTTACATTTAAGGCATTTGGTAGAGGCAACTTATTAATTTATCTCTTTATACAGCTGAGCAGTTGGGAGTTAAGAGCCATGTACAAGGACCTAACAGTGGCAGCTGGGGCCCAAAAGTGGTGCTGGGAAGAAGGTTCTTTTTTTTTTGCAGCATATCTATTCTTTCTTTAACTCTTCAACATTTTAACAAGATGCCCAGTTCCTGCTGATAAGAAGCATCCTCACAGCACAATGTTACCACCACCATATGCATCTTGAGGCATTGGAAGATTTAGGTTTGCTCCATGCTTTGAGTTTTGGCCAAAATCCCTTTAGCCTGATCCGACCATGAAATATTTTTTCCACATCACAGCTGGGTCACTTACACACTTTCTGGTGGCTTTTTGAGTACTGGCTTCTTTCGTACCACCCTTCAAGTTCAAGTTTATTTCTATACCGTTTTTCACAATGGACATTGTCTTAAAGCAGAATTAAAGAAATATAAAACAAAAAATTAAAATACAAGTGAATGATGTGTATTTATTCCCAATGAGCAAGCCTAGGGCAACTGTGGCAATGAACTACTTTAGATGGTATGAGAAAAAAGCCTTGAGAGGAACCAGACTCAAAAAGGGAACCCATCCTCATTTGGGGGATATAAAGAGTCTTCTTCTTCTTCTTCTTCTTTCGGCTGCTCCCATTAGGGGTCGCCACAGCGGATCATCCGTCTCCATACCACCCTGTCCTCTACATCTGCCTCTTTCACACCAACTACCTGCATGTCTTCCCTCACCACATCCATGAACCTCCTCCTTGGCCTTCCTCTTTTCCTCCTACCTGGTGGCTCCATCTTCAGCATTTTTCTACCAATATAATTCATGTCCCTCCTCTGCACATGTCCAAACCATCTCAATCTCGCCTCCCTCACCTTGTCACCAAAACATCCTACATGTGCTGTCCCTCTAATAAACTCATTTCTAATCTTGTCCATCCTCGTCACTCCCAACGAAAACCTTAACATCTTCAGCTCAGCTACCTCCAGCTCCACCTCCTGTCTTTTACTCAATGCCACTGTCTCTAATCCATACAACATCGCAGGTCTCACCACAGTCCTATAAACTTTCCCTTTCATTCTTGCAGATACCCTACTATCACAAATCACTCCTGTCACTCTTCTCCACCCACTCCACCCTGCCTGCACTCTTTTCTTTACTTCTCTAGCACACTCCCCATTACTTTGCACTGTTGACCCCAGGTACCTGAACTCCTCCACCTTCTCCACCTCTTCTCCCTGCAACCGCATCACTCCACTGCCCTCCCTCTCATTCACACACATGTACTCTGTCTTACTCCTACTGACTCTCATTCCCCTTCTCTCCAGCGCATATCTCCACCTCTCCAGGCTCTTCTCAACCTGC
Organism: Silurus glanis; assembly: GCA_014706435.1. NCBI lineage: Eukaryota > Metazoa > Chordata > Actinopteri > Siluriformes > Siluridae > Silurus > Silurus glanis. The sequence continues at coordinate 1,264,605 of JAAIIK010000093.1, forward strand.
TCTCTACTCTCACCACAAATCACAATATCATCTGCAAACATCATAGTCCAGGGAGACTCCTGTCTGACCTCGTCCGTCAACCTGTCCATCACCACTGCAAACAGGAAAGGGCTCAGGGCCGATCCTTGATGCAGTCCAACCTTCACCCTAAACCAGTCTGTCGTACCTACTGCACACTTCACTGCCGTCACACTGTCCTCATACATGTCCTGCACCACCCTCACATACTTCTCTGACACACCTGACTTCCTCATACAATACCACAACTCCTCTCTCGGCACCCTGTCGTACGCTTTCTCTAAATCCACAAATACACAATGCAATTCCTTCTGTCCTTCTCTATACTTCTCCATCAACATCCTCAAAGCAAATAAGGCATCTGTGGTGCTCTTCCTCGGCATGAAACCATACTGTTGCTCACAGATGGTCACCTCTTCTCTCAGCCTGGCTTCCACTACTCTTTCCCATAACTTCATGGTGTGACTGATCAACTTAATTCCCCTGTAGTTACTGCAGGTCTGCACATCTCCCTTATGCTTAAAGATCGGAACCAGCACACTCCTTCTCCATTCCTCAGGCATCCTCTCACCTTCCAGAATCTTGTTAAACAATCTGGTTAAAAACTCCACTGCCATCTCTCCTAAACATCTCCACGCTTCTACCGGTATGTCATCTGGTCCAACCGACTTTCCATTCTTCATCCTCTTAATCGCTGCTCTCACTTCCTCCTTACTAATCCTATCTACATCCTGCTTCACCAACTCCACATCCTCCAACCTTCTCTCTCTCTGATTTTCCTCATTCATCAGCTGCTCAAAATACTCCCTCCATCTTCTCAACACACTCTCCTCACTAGTCAACACATTTCCCTCTCCATCCTTTATTGCTCTAACTTGCAGTACATCCTTCCCAGCTCGGTCCCTCTGCCTGGCCAATCGGTATAAATCCTTTTCTCCTTCCTTAGTGTCCAACCTCTTATACAGCTCCTCATATGCCTTTTCCTTGGCTTTCGCCACATCCCTTTTTACCTGCTGCCGCATCTCCTTGTACTCCTGCCTACTTTTCTCATCACTCTGTCGATCCCACTTCTGTTTTGCCAACCTCTTTCCCCTAATGCTCTCCTGCACTTCCTCATTCCACCACCACGTCTCCTTGTCTTGCTTTCTATTTCCAGATGTCACACCAAGTACTTTTCTAGCTGTCTCCCTCATCACTCCTGCAGTAGTTGCCCAATCATCCGGCACCTCTTCACCACCACCAAGCCCCTGTCTGACCTCTTCCCTGAACCTCACACTACACTCTTCCTCCTTCAGTTTCCACCATCTTATTCTTCTTTCAATCCTTACTTTCCTCCTCTTCTTCTTCGCCTCCAAAACCATCCTACAGACCACCATCCGATGCTGTCTAGCTACACTGTCCCCTGCCAACACCTTACAGTCTCCAATCTCCTTCAGGTTGCATCTCCTACACAGAACATAATCCACCTGTGTGCACCTTCCTCCACTCTCATACGTCACCCTATGATCCTCCTTCTTCTTAAAATACGTATTCAACACTGCCATTTCCATCCTTTTAGCAAAATCCACCACCATCTGCCCTTCCACATTCCTCTCCTTAAAACCATACCTACCCATCACCTCCTCATCACCTCTGTTCCCTTCACCTACATGCCCATTAAAGTCTGCCCCAATCACCAATCGTTCTTTCCTAGGTACACCATCTACCACTTCATCTAATTCACTCCAGAATCTTTCCTTCTCCTCCATCTCACAGCCGACTTGTGGAGCATAGGCACTGATGACATTTATCATCATCCCTTCAACTTCCACCTTCACGATCATCACCCTATCAGAAACTCTCTTCACCTCCACTACACTCTTACTGTACTCTTCCTTCAGAATCACCCCTACACCATTTCTCTTTCCATCCACACCATGATAGAACAGTTTAAACCCACCTCCAATGTTTCTGGCCTTACTCCCCTTTCACTTAGTCTCCTGAACACACAACATGTCTACCTTTCTCTTCTCCATTATATCAGCTACCTCTCTCCCTTTACCAGTCATAGTACCAACATTTAATGTACCAACCCGAACCTCCACTCTCCTCCACTTCTCCTTTTCCTGCTGTCTTTGTAGACGTCTTCCTTCTCTCCTTCTCCTCCTATGGCAAACAATAGCCCAATTTCCACTGGTACCATGTTGGCTAACAATACCTGTGGCGGTAGTTGGTAACCCGGGCCTCGACCGAGCCGGTATGGAAATTAGGTTTGTGATCTGCATATTTGATTTGGCACATGTTTAACGCTGGATGCCCTGCTTAACACATTTTTCCCCATTTATCTGGACTTAATACCGGCACTTAGAGTGCACTGGCTTGTGCATCCCTAAAGGTGGGGCTAAACATTAATAAATCAAGTACATTCTTTTAAGCTGAGCTAGTCTCCAAACATTTTGATACCACCTCATAAATCTTCACACAGACAGAAACCCAAGGATTAAACCACCATCTATGATGCAGCAATGCTATCCACATCATCACTATGTAGAAAAGTGGTAACACAAGCGGTGAATTTGTTGGATTTCTGAACAAAACGTTGTAAGGTTCAGTCCCAGCACTGCCAAGCTGCCTAATTGTAGGTTGCTCTGGATAAGAGTGTCAGCCAAATGTTATAATTTTATTGTATGTTGCCACCTTTTGCATTTCATGACCACCATCTAAGCTCACTTACTTGAGGAAGATTCCAACCCAAAACTAGAGCTGAGTTCGGGAGACTAGTCTTGATCAAGGGCTGAGCAGTGGCTTGGTCATGATCTTGTCCTGTCCATTAACCTCAGAACCTCCTGTCACTAGTGCACATGCTGAGCTGAGTTGCTGACAAAAGGGACAAGGAAACCCAAAAGTGAAGCAATATGAGTTATTTTAATCATAATGTGAGATGAGTGCTGTTTTTCTTCCCTTTTTACAGAACGCTGTGTCCAAGTCAGCAGTAATGACAGTGAAACTGTAAGAGGAACAGTGGTCACATAGTGAATGTGTGGCTATATGGGTGTGGGTGTATGTTGAACTGGCTTTCAGGAGGGAGCAGAATGATCTCTCCTTTTTTTTGCTGACCTTTTAGTCAGTTAAATGCCTTTAACTCAGTGTTCACACTAGCATGTGACAAGTCGCTCGTGCCATGTATTGCCAGGAACTGTCCAGTGCTTAAATTCAAGCCATTGAGGAACTTCACCCCAACAGACATCTGCACAGAGCTCACAACATCATCAGGGACTTCTCACATCCCAGTCATAAACTGTTTAACCTCCTACCATCTAAATGGAGATACAAGAACATATGCAAGATCCAGCAGGTTCAGGGCCAGCTTTTTCTATCCACATTACCCTACAGAACTACACACTATACCATTGGGAAACTGATGCTTTACTGATTCTACTGCAGTAATCATTATGCAGTTCTGCTCCACTCTGTGCATTCTATATCATTCTGTGCAGTTATAATGTATATAATAGTATTATTCTATTTAATCATTTAATTAATGTATCCTGTATATAATTAATTGTATATCCCAGATTAGCCTCAGATCCACAGTATATATCATCTGTATATATCTGTGTATAACTTTTGTACAGTTGTAAAAACATTATACATTTTAATATACCACATCCTTTTAACTTATCACATATGGGTCATTCTACATGGATGTCCACATTTGGTATGACAAAATGTCTTCAATTCTTTTCTTTTTTTTAAGATTTAAACTTTGACAACATTATTAGATCAATCATTTAATCAATCAATCAATCAAATTGTATTTATAGAGTGCCTTACAACAGCCAAAAGGAGCACAAGGCGCTTTCCAATAAAAACAACAAAAGACAACAAAAATATAACAACACAATAAAAGATTACCTTTTGACTTTATGAATACACATAAATGACAGCTTAATTATTTTTATATATTATTATATAGATATATATATATATATATATTTATATATATATATATATATATATTATTTTTTATTTTTTTTTTGTAAATGTATTTAAAGACTGGTGATACCTTACTTCTTTGGCAATATTAAAGGTTTTTATGAAATATTATTTCTCTCTTTTTTAGCACATGTAGTCAGAGTTACAGAAAAATAATGATAATGCAACAAATAAGCAGATTCTTTTATTTATTTGAATCAAGTTTGTCTAAAATGTGATTGAAAGATTTATTTGTGCAAACATGTATTTGCTATAGTGACATACATAAGACCAAACATCCTTATTCTTCAACTATAACAATTGCTAAATTGTTACATTTAGCAACTAGTGAAAGCAGTTTATAAAAGAACAAACAACATTTTAACTAAAACAACTAAAATGTAAAACAAAGTACATTGTCTAAACTGCAATCGTCTGCTACTATTTAATGATATGTTATTATAATAGGCTATGACTAAGAGGTGTAATGAACTCCCAGAAACACTTATTAATTTGAACTAAACTCGTATTCAGTGCCTGGGGCTCTGGAATCAGGCATATGATCTGGTCATCACCGTACCAGTTAACATCATCTCTGGGGTTTGGGCAGAATAAAGTATTCACTCCATTGCGATGCATGCATTTGTCTTTTACATTGTTTTCTTTCAGCTGTAGGATGCTGCCAGGGTAGGGATCATCATCATACTGCACAAGACACTACTGCCCACTGTGGTGCTGTTTAATGACACTGGTTCTGAAATCTTAGCCTGTTTGATTAATTGCATCCATAGCTACAAGAGTAATCTCCTCTAGGCTGTGGCACAGACAATCAGCCCCTCAGCAGCCCGGCAGAAGCAGCTTAGGTCCCTGTATTTAAATGCAGAGGACCTCGTGCATTTTCATGGTGCCTTTAATGGTGAATAGGGACACTTGTCTTAAACCTTCATCCTTCTTCTCAACTTCTTCCTCACTCACATAGTAGAGTTTCAGCTTGCTTGTGTCCTTTAGCAACTTGAAGAACCTTTGTGCATCAGGCATATCTTTCCCTTGATGTATCAGCTGTTCTCTTCAGTGCAGCACCAACTCCATCTGGTGAACCCTTTCTGACTCTTTGCCTTTACATCTTTGCTAACAGACCCTCTATGCCTTACATTCACTTCTCTCTTTTCCTTTTCACTTAAATCTCTTATTCTCTTACACTTTTTTGTTTCAATATCTCTGACATAACTCTGTTTACTTTTCTGTAAGTATTCTGCCTTACGTTCAGGACCAGCATCCCTACGCTGTCTGTAAAGTCACTGCTTCTCAGCTGCACTACATTTAGCCATACCTGACCAAAGGTGGATTAACAATGATAAAGAAAAGTTAGAATCATAAAATCTTGGTGCTAGTATATGCAAAAGAAAGTTTCTAGGTTACGTATGTAACCGTAGTTTCCTGAGGGAACGAGTCGCATGGACAACGCAGTCATGTTCCCAAAGCTTTCCGACACATCTCGAGTTCCTAAAAGGGAACTAAATGAATAGCTTTAAATTAAGTTCATCTAAATAGGAGTCACTGGTGTTACTGATCTTACCTTCCTCATAGGTTACACCAGTGACAATCTTCATGAAAAATGCATTTAAAAAAAAATGGCTACCGCAAGGTATCAAGCCACATGTTGTCAATCATGGTATATTCACTAAATTAACTAATTTCAACTTTTGTACTATAGTTTTTTACAATTCACTAACAATAAAGTAGGTACCAGTGACTTCAACTAAAAGCTTCATATAAAATCATTAAATAAAAGAGAACATGAAAACTGAAAACTCTGATAACTGAAAAGAGACAGTGGACTTCTCATGGGCGAAATCAAGTGATGTCGTCAGAATTTTATTTTAAAATAAAAGATTTTTGTTAAACAGTAACACAAGTGACGCAACTCCAATAGAGTTTCATTATATATCCTTTAATATTTATTCAGAATTTTGTTTTATGTCATTTGCATCATATATTTGATAGATATGAACAGACTTTTGTATTTTAAATAGTAGAAAAATATATTTTTTCTTTCACTCTGTAAATGGTTGTGGGGGCAAGCAGTTTTGTGGTGCTTGGAAATCTATATAATGATAATAAAAAAAAAAAGAAATGGCACATTGATGGCTCAAGAAGGTGTATTGAATGTGTGTGTGGGTTGGTTGTGGGAAAATAAAATCATTTGTGGGACTTTCAAAAAAAGATATATTTTTTAAAATAATAAACTACTTAAAACAAATAAACTATGATGTATCTACAAGCACACACAAGCAACAATGGCAACTATAATAACATAAAACAAAACAGGCACAAGGTTGCAAGCGAACTTCATGTGCGGTAGACTACTAGAACACACTGAGGCAAAATGTCTGAAGCGCAAGACAGATGTGATTCAGTGCTACAGATATTACTTCGTTATTAAGGAGAGGAACATACAACAAAGCAGGACTGAAATATCTGTCCCGTGCAGGTCTCTAGATCAGAGCCTTCCTAACAGAGTGTGCTACACTGCTTCTCATCCAATCCCTTGTCATTTCTAGGCTGGACTACTGCAATGCTCTTCTAAATGGACTTCCAACATGTGCAATCAAACCTCTGCAAAGGATTCGGAATGCAGTAGTTTAGAACAGTGGTCCCCAACCCCCGGGGGCCAATTGGTACCGGGCCGCACAGAAAGGATACATAACTTACATTATTTCCGTTTTATTTTTTAGCTGATTCTGAACGATGTTTTATTCTGGAAAATGACCGGATTCTCTCCACCACATCTGTCTATAACTCACTCTTGATGCAGGTCATGATGCCTCGGTCACATGTCTTACCTCCATCCGCTACCTTCTTAAAGGGGCTGCTCCGGCCGCTAACACATAATACATTACCACTAAATTCAAACCCCCAAGCCAACAAAATGAACAAACAACAACACAGTGGATTCAAGTTTATTATTATATTTAGAAAATACGTTTTACGCTTCCTTTTATTTTGTTGTATTTATCCGCCACACTATAAAGGCCGGTCCGGGGACCACTGGATTAGAACATTTTTCTCGACAGCAGCACGTCTTGTTTCAGTGAGCCCATGTCACATTGCTTCTCATCTCTCTGCACTGGCTTCCAGCAGTGGTTCATATCAAGTTCACAACTTTGGTTTTCTCCTGCGGTCAGTAAAAGAGCGCCAGCACATGGTCCTATCGCAGTAAAGCACAAAATCGCTCTCAAGGGCGTTTTTTCTTCTTTTTTTTTTTTTACGCACCCTATTAGTGGAATCACCTACCTAAGTTCATCCAAACAGCTGAATCCCTCACAATCTTCAAGAAACAACTGAAAACTCAGTTTGTCCATCAAATGAATAAATAAATGAAAAAATTGAATTTCCTTTCCACAGTCGCCACCGGCTCGCTCATCAGGGACAAACTTACACTTATAAAGAACATCTTTATTTTTATCACCACATTATTTGTGTAAAGCTGCTTTAAGACAACGCTCATTGTTAAAAGCGCTATACAAATAAACATGAATTGAATTGAATTAAATTGAATAAATGGAAATAATCATTCCATATCTAACGTCATAGTCACAAACACACACACGTGTGCACACACAAACTCTCTGTCACTTTTGCTCTTCTTCTGAATAAGTTCTACACTGTCATTCGTGGAAATCTCCTCAAACCCATAATGCGCTTTTGGAGAGAGATCAAACATGCCCATCTCTTTCTCTCTCACACACATACACACACACACACACACACACACACACACACACACACACACACACACA
>JAAIIK010000093.1:1275331-1287633 GCA_014706435.1 Silurus glanis
ACACACACACACACACACACACACACACACACACACACGTCTGCCAGTACTTTCTAACGTGCATTCACACTGAGCGTGTGTGTACACTTCTCTTTTCCAGTGATAAAAATCATAAAATATTTAATGTGTATTGTAAGTATACACGTTGTAGGTTACACTGGAGCATCTGGATCATCTGCCAAATATTTAAAAAAAGGAGAAGGTGTGTCCAAACTATATACTAATATATATATATATATATATATATATATATATATATATATATAGAGAGAGAGAGAGAGAGAGAGAGAGAGAGAGAGAGAGAGAGAGATGTTAATATATATTGTAGCGACTCACTCTCCTCATCATGCTCCAGCCATGCCTTGTTAGGTTGCTCTCCTTTGCCTTCCTGTCATGAGCGCTGCGTTGAACAGCACCTGTCTGGCAGTTTCGTTCGGCGCGCTTGCCTTCTGCTGCGTGCGGGATGTTAGTCCGTCGGCACAGTTACCCCCCCAGGTCCGAACCTAATGTCAACAGAGTTTGGGCCCAGCATCATTACCTCTTTCTGTTCCCGCCTAAAGTTGCCTTCACGGGACGCCTGGCAACAGACATTGAATAGCGGGTTAGTGTTATTGTCAAGTTCACCCTCCGCTCCAGTGTCCTGTGCTCCATCCTCGTAGGCCTTTGGGTTGGATCTGTCTCTGCCTCCAGCGCAGGTGCTACTAGCCTCTTCTGTTCCTGGTGCTCCCCAGGCCCGTGGGTCAATCAATCAATTAATCAATCAAATTTTATTTATAAAGCGCATTACAAGCACCAAAAGGAGCACAAGGCGCTTTCCAGTAAAAAAAAATAAATAGACAATAAAATATAAGAACACAATGTACATAAAATAGCAGTTGAATCAGGGCTATGTGTTAAAAGCTTGTCTGAATAAATGAGTTTTCAACTGCAATTTAAAAACACTCAGCACAGTGACGCATCGTATGTTTGCTGGAAGTGCGTTCCACAGCTTTGGTCCCTGGATGGCAAATGACCGGCCTCCAAACTTTTTATATTTGTATTTGGGAGTGACCAGAGAGGTATGTCCAGAGGAGCGGAGAGTTCTGGCTGGTTGGTAGACCTTTAATAATTCAGCGAGGTAGGCCGGGGCCAGACCATTGATTGCCTTGAACACAAACAGCAGGACCTTATACTCCACCCTAAACCTCACCGGAAGCCAGTGAAGCGAGCAGAGGACAGGGGTGATGTGTGAGCATTTGGAGGTGTTGGAGAGAAGACATGCTGCCGCGTTTTGTACCATTTGGAGCCGATTGAGAAGTGATTGATTAAGTCCAGTGTAGGGAGCATTACAATAGTCAATCCTCGAGCTGATGAAGGCATGTATAGCTTTTTCAAGGTCAGCATGGGACAAGAATGATTTGACCTTGCTGAGTAGTCTTAGCTGGTAAAAGCTTGCCTTCACTACAGCACTGATCTGTTTATCGAAGTGCATACTTTTGTCAAAAATAACACCCAGATTACGCACGGTAGGTGCAAACTGAGGTGTAAGAGGATCAAAACTAAGAGAACTGCTGGGTGATTCCGGGCTAAACAGGATGTACTCAGTCTTTTCTTTATTTAGATGAAGGAAGTTCTGGGAAAGCCACTGTTTGACATCCTGAAGGCAATTATGGAGAGGGGGCCAATGCAGAACGATTACTCTGAATCACCGGAAGATAGATCTGGAGGTCCTCAGCATATAAATGAAATTAAACGTTGTGATTGGAGATGAGTTGACCAAGTGGCAGCATATAGAGTGAGAACAGAATAGGACCAAGAATAGATCCTTGAGGCACACCAGATGACAGAGGAGCAACCAAGGAAGAATGATCATCAAACATTACAGAAAAAGTTCTGTTAGTGAGGTATGATGAGAACCAATTTAATACCTCACCCTGCAGACCAACAACATGTTGAAGACGAGAGATGAGGATGGCATGATCCACGGTGTCAAATGCAGCGGTAAGGTCCAGTAACACCAAAACCACAGAGCTTTTACCATCCAGGGCTCCAAGAATGTCATTATGGACCCTCAATGACGCTGATTCAGTGCTATGTCTCGACCTGAAACCGGACTGAAATGTATCACCAATGCCGTGCAGTTGAAGGTGAGACTGAAGCTGGGCGAAAACAAGCTTCTCCATCAACTTAGACAGAAATGACAGGTTAGATATAGGGCGGAAGTTGGATAGTATGGAGGGATCAAGGTTGGGTTTCTTGAGCAGCGGTCTAACAATAGCGTGTTTGAGAGCAGCGGGAACAGTACCCACCCTAAAACAGCAGTTTATGAAGGAGACAAGAATGGGACCTATGATGTCAACAGCCTCCGTCAAAATCCTGGCAGGAACAGCGTCTAGAGGGCAGATGGTGGGCTTCAACTTGTGGACAGCTTTTCTGAGGTCCACCAGAGTAACAGCATCAAAGTTCTCTAGCACACAAGTAGACATGGCAACAGCGGGGACTTGTGTAATGGTTTGCCTAACAGACAAAACCTTGTCCAAAAAATGTTGTTTGAATGCATTGCATGTGTTTTCAGAAACGTCATTCAAGACGACAGACACAGGATTTATGACAGAATTAATAGTGCTGAATAAAATTCCAGGGCGGTGGCTATTGCTATTGATGAGAGCAGAAAGGTACTGTCCTTTAGCTTCCTTCAGTGCACTCTGATAGGTGGCAAGACTGTCTCTAAACATCTCCAGCGACACCTGCAGCCTATCCTTCTTCCATCTTCGCTCAGCCTGTCTACACCGGCACCTGAGAGCCTGAGTTGTATCATTGAGCCAGGGGTCCGATGGACCATTGGTCGACTTCACCTTGTAGGGCGCAACAGAGTCCATAATCTGGGAGCAAATGGTATGGAAGGAGGCAAGGAAATGGTCCGGACAAAGAGGCGATGCCAATTCAGCAGTAGAGGCGAGATCAGAAACAGAGAAGGCAGCGACAAAATCATCGACTGTAGATGAGGTAATAATGCGACGACGATGAGGGGCAGTAGACGTTGGAACAGGCAAAACAGCACAAATGTCAAACCGTATGAGAGAATAGTCAGAGATGGGAAAATCCATGACCTCACAAGTTGACACAATAACCCCACGAAAGATAATAAGGTCAAGAGAGTGACCTAACCTATGGGTGGGACAGGAAATGGACTGAGCCAGATCTAATGAGTCTAAAAGTGCCTTAAAATCATTAGCAGGTTTATCAGAGGGGCAGCAAACATGAATGTTAAAGTCACCACAGATTAGAATATTGTCAAAATTTGCTAGAAACTCTGTCAAAAACTCTGAGAACTCAATTAAAAAATCCTTGTTTGATTTGGGCGGCCGGTAGATTACTGCACATAAAATAGGACAGGGTAGTGTGAGCACAAATACTTGTAACTCGAAGCTGGAAAACCCTCTAGTGGACAGCTGGCGGCACTTCAGGGACTGTCTGTGTATGGTGGCTATCCCCCCGCCCCTACCCGTTTGCCGCGGCGTGTTTAGGTAAAGGTAACCAGAGGGGAGGATTTCCGAAAAGGCACTGACGTCACCTGGGGGAAGCCAGGTTTCAGTGAGGATAAACAGATCCAGATTGTGAGAGGAGATGACATCATTGAGGACAAATGTTTTGTTGTTGAGCGATCTGGTGTTACAAAGTGCCATGCGGAACATGGACAAGTTGATAGGCGACGATGTCACACGAGGAATTGGACGGAGGTTTCCTTGGACACAACCCCGGGTGGATGTTTCAACGCGGCGAGGACACTGAAATGCAACACCAGTGTTGGAGCCAACCGGCCGAAGCCATCGGTAGCATTCCCGCGATCTTCTAGCATTGCCAAATCCTAGTTGATCTTTACACCTCGGAGACGGAGAATCCAGGTGAGCCCGACATGTAACCCGCCTCTCCGACCGCGTCTTCTGCGGCGCTTCCTGCCTGGTAGCAGACAGACAGGGCATCTCAGGAAAGGAGGAATTAATGTCAACAGTGGCGGTGGTGGTCTAAAGGACTGGGTGTTTAAGAGGCGATTAGTTGTAAAACGTAGTTCCAGCAGCGTGGTGCGATCATACACAGTAAACGACGAGACAGTAGCAAAAACAAACATGAAAAAACAGAGGAGCAAGTGGCAGGCCAAACACAGCGGCGCCATCTTGGATTTCCCTCCGGTCGTTGGGGTCGTTGGGTAGGGAACCCAGGCCAGTCCATGACTATGAGTAGCGGCACAGTTAGGTTAGGAATCAATCCTATTAACAGTGGCTACTCAACTTCGCTGTTCGCTACCCGGATCCTGGCGGTAGGCACCTCCTGTACGTCCCCGTGCACACACAACTGGTATAGTTCCTGTCGTTTTGGCCCTCTGGCTATGATCGAAGGTCTGACCAGTGTCACGTTGCTACCCAAATCCAGCAGTGCCTCAGTGATTTTACCGTCTAGCTTTACGCTAGGAACCGGTATCTGGGGCTGTGTCGCCGCGTGTATTGTGCACCCGGCCAGCCATGGTTTGCTGATCGAAGTCACCAGCCCCACCCCAGATCGGTGGGCATGGGCTTGTCCACTGGTGAGGATAGCCTGGTGCTAGCATTGTTCCACTCTTGTCACATATGTGGCTGTTCTGAGCATGGCTGGTAGTGTGTTACCTTCCTTTCTAGTTCCAGTGTGAAGAAAGCGCATTCCAGTGCTTCAACTACCTCTTTAGAGTCTCACATTCGTTCTTTGGGGGAGTAGTGTCCTTATTGACTTATCTATGGCCACCCTCTCAGTGATTTCTTCAGCCGTTTTCCTCTACAGTTGGAGCTACCTTTTCATGGTGTGCGGCCAGTCCTCCATCTGGGCCCTTGGCGCATTATTGGGTTTATATCCCCACTTGTGGAAGTCAGCTGCCGCGTTTCTTGGTGATAAACCATAGCGGTCCAGGATTTCTTCCTTTAGCACATCATAGTTTGCAGCTGATTCTATGGGAAGGCTGTAGTAAAATATTTAGTAAAAGTTCCAGCTTCTCCCTTATCACTTCAGAGGATCCACTGTGGTGACCCCTAATGGGAGAAGCCGAAAGAAGAAGAAGAGCCTATTGAAAAACAATTCATGGTTTCACTAAGTGCAAAACAGATGTGGAATAAAGTGAGATGCTTCACAAAGGAAATATCACACACACTTTCTTCCATTCACCCTCTATGTTTAACAAAATCTCATCAGACCAAAGGACAGTTTTCCACTTATCCACTGATTCCACTAATGTTTATTCAGCCCAAGCAAGTCTCCTCTTAACAGTGGATGTTATGTTATGAATATATCTGCCACTTGTACTCCTAGAAGTACAAGCTGGTAATTCTAATCAATTTATCCTCTGCAGCAGAGGTAGCTCTTGGTCTTCCTTTCCTGGGAGAGTCCCCAAGGTAGCCTGTCTCATCAAAGTGATTGATGATTTTGGTTACTGTATTTGGGGATATGTTTTAATGGGGATTATATTTGGATTGACTGACCTTCACTTCATAAAAAGTAATAATGAACTGTCTTTTCTTTTTACTTAACTGATTGTTTCTTGCCATGAAATTGATTTGTACAGTCATATGTTATATGTTATATATGTTATAGTAGAACTAATTGACTGATTGACTTTGTACTCACCCTTTTCTCTGGACAAGACACCTGATGCTCTAAAGCACATTAAGTAGGCACAAATGAACTCTTGACAAGGCACACCTGTGAACTGAAAACATTTATGTTTATGGCATTTAGCAGGTGCTCTTATCCAGAGCGACATACAAAAGTGCTTTGAGTCTCTATCAATGAATAAATCTACACTGGTTCAATAGATTACAAACTTAAGATACCATCAGCCTTCAACATAGAGGATTTTTTTAAATAAAACAAAGACAAAGCAAACCGGGAAAAGTGCACGAGCGAGTGGAGGGCAGAGTCGGACAGAATGAGTGGTAAGAAACACCTTCAGCTGATGAGACTAATCAGTGCGCTCTGTTTCAGTCAATAAAGAGGACTGAGACACCAAATTTAGGGGAGAGAGCTATCAATCAGAGATGAGTGGAAGGGTCGCCGAACGGTGACATGACGTGCCGGGCGGGCGCTGGAGAAAGACATGCCTTGCAGGCACCAGAGAAAGATGTGCCAGCCGGCTAGGGCGCTCGGGCGGATGCTAGGAAAAGGTGTGCCGGTCTGCTTGGAAACTCGGGCGGGCGGTAGAAAGAGAAAGTGTGCCGATCTGCGAGTGGGGGCCCTTGGAAGTCAAGCAGAAAAGACTGTGGGTGAGCCCCGCATGAGTATTGAATAGAAAAGCGCCAGGGTGAAAATGTAAATAAATAAAGAAAGCTCTGCTACTATTGCCTGTCTCTCTTTTTTTAAGCGTGGAAACCATGCTAACTATACATGCTAGTTTAATGTTTCATGAAGGGGTAGGTCTTCACCCATCTCTTGAAAATAGCCAGTGACTCCGCTGTTCGGACATCTAGGGGAAGTTTATTCCACCACCTTGGTGCCAGAACAGAGAAGAGCATTGGAATATACTTACCTCTAACCCTGAGAGAAGGATGCCAGTGGAGAGTCTGTGTGGGGCAGATGTAGACCCCCCTCCATGTTACCTGGTATGAGCAACCTTTTAGGTAGAAAGAAAACCATTGCTGCTGAGAGTCTTATGGTTGACCGTTTTGAATGCTGCTGAAAGGTCTAGGAGGATGAAGACAGATTACAGCTTGGCTGATCTAGCAGCATGTAGTTTTTCAGTGACAGCCAAAAGGGCCAGATGCTAAAGAGCCATTGATGATTGTGGGAATGAACGGCAGAAGGTCTTGAGAGATGGTCTGGAGCATAGTTAAAGGGATTGCATCAAGTGGGCAGGTGGTGCGATTGCAATATTGGAGGACTTGCAGCACCTCTTCTTCTGTTATGGTTCAGAAATTTGACAATAAAGAAGTAGGGGATTCCTGTGTGTGTAGTGTAGGCATAGTCGGGGAGCAAGCAAGGAGGAGGTAAAGTCTTCAGCAGTCAGGGAGGTTGAAGCAGTTGAAGCAGGGGAGTTCAGTAGTGAAAAAAAGATGCTGAGGATCTTGTGCAGAGGCCTCAAGCTTTTCCTTGTAGAAAACAGTCTTAGCAGAAGTCACATCCGAAGAGACGTGACATGAAAACAATTCCAGGTGACTACCTTGTGAATCTAATGAGAGAATAGCATGAGTTTAGACACTCTAATATATAAAACATATTCTAGGTTGTTAAACACATTTATGTTTACTACATAATTCAATTCATGTTTTTTTTTTTTTTTATAGTTTTTTTTTTATAGTTTTTTTTTTTATAGTCTTATTAATGTACAATGTTGAAAATAATAAAAATAGGTCTGTCCACACTTATAGCTGGTGCAGTAATTTTGTCAGAAACGCCCTTATTCAGAGCAACTAGTAGTGCTGGGATTTAATTTACTACCTTCTATTTAGAAGCATAATATATTAAACACTGAGCTAACACTTCCCCCTAACTTCTGCAACAATGTTTAGGTAGGTGGTGTCAAAGCAAACAGCTACATAAAGTACACAACCCAAGGTTTTCAAACAGTACATTTCCCAGATCATCACACTTCCTCAGCTGGCCTGCCTTATTCCCATAGTTCACCCCGATGCCATCCCTTTCTCAAGTAAGTGACCCACATGCACCCAGCTGTCTACATAACATAAAAGAAAACAAGATTCATCATATCAGTCCACCCTCCACTGTTCTGTGGTCCAGTTCTGATGCTTACGTGTACATTGTAAAAGCTTTTAGCTTTTCTCTGTTTTAGAGAATTACTCATTAGGGGGCTATTTTGAAGGTGATAGTGTGTTAACAGAGATAAAGTATTTTCTTGTAAACAGAGCTAGTCTCGAAACTTTTTGATACCACCTCAAATAACTGACCCTCTCTAGTCTGTTAGGACCAAACCATTAGGAAAAAAACATTACATTAGGAAGCACTATCAGCATGCACTTCTGTTCCATTCTGTATGAACTCCCTTGAACAAGTACCCTTAATTGATGTGTTTAGGCAGAGGATTTTTCTTTTATTTAAGATGCTGAATTTAACATACTTGTGTTTTATCTATTAGCATGTCATTTCTAGATCCTACATTAACATTTAGAATAAGAATGTGTAGAACTACAGATGTGGATTGATTTAAATAGAAGTCACTGAACATCTTTTCTCCTCCTCAGATGGTATTTAGCTGCTTGTGGGAGAAAAAAAAATCCCCCCAAAAATGTCATCCTTTTAGTAGAATCTGGTGACAAATCCAAGCCTCGTGTCATTCCTCTGAAATGACAGCGAGGGGAAACATGAGTCTCTTCTCACTGCTAAAGGGCAAACGTCATTAAAACATGAGCCACCAGGGGGCTGTAGACATCGCTCTGTATTTACTTCTTTTCCAGGGGTGTGAACGTGAGATACACACACACACACACACACACACACACACACACACACACACACACAAGTACACACATATTTGGGGTGCAATTCAGTACTCAGTATCAGATTGTCACCTCCCTTAATCGGTATGTTTGATTTAATGAGCTAGCCAGAGGTCACAGTAACCCGAAACTGTGCACGCTCACTTCACTCTGACTTTGATTGATGCCTGCTGGTGTCAGTCAAGCATGCTAATGCTTAAACACACACACACACACACACACACACACACACTAAATCAATGTGTCTGCTTTGTATTAACTGTTTATGTTTATTTGTACAATCATTTAAAAGGGTGCCAATAATTCTCGAACTCTAGGCCCCCTTTAAAATCATTGTACAAACACATTAAACAATGTTTAATATACATAAAACAGTTAAGGTTTCCGTTATGAGGCTACGCAGGCAGTTCAAAGCGGCATTACATCAATTCATCCCAAAAAAATGGTGAAAAAGTCCAGAAATTGATCCAAAACGAGTATCAAATAGTAAAAGAAGAAAACATTTTGCAGTACTTTGGGCCTTACAGTGGCAGGCATGACCCCTCTAAGAAACATGTGGTCTGGGTTGAAGAGCACAGAGCACAAACCCAAGAATAAAAAGATAGTTCTGTTATTCCGTCCTAAGCTTCTGTATGAGCTAGAACGATCTATGGTTCATATTGGAGAAGGAGGGACAGCCATACCCTGGATATTCCACCATGCTGGAAAAGCAGCATGAAAAACAAGACATTGCTTAAAAAAAAAAGAAAGCCATATTCAAAAACATTGGAAAGACAGCAAATATGAAAAAAAGTGGTCTAGTCTGATATGGACCACATTTTTGCCCTGGACTCGTGACATTACATTTGGTGAAAAAAACACTTAAGCGAATCGACCTTGACTATGAAGCACAGTGGTGGAAGCCTCATGTTGTGTGGATGTGACTGGAAATCAGATCAGGGTTAATATAGAATATGACATTTTCAGCAGGAAACCTTTAGAGAATTGAGGCCAAGGCAGTGGTTAAAAAACAAGAATAATCACAGAAAAGTAAGAACCTGATTGTGTTTGACTTGAATAGTCAATACCCAGACCTTAACGTAGACCGATTTTTGCAAAAAAAAAAAAAAGCTAAAACAGCTAAAGTTAGATAGGCAAGGATCACTTTGTTTCATGGGAAAGTAGCAAGCCATATCATATACATCCTGTTTGGAAATCATCCAAAGGTATGTTGGAGTCAGCAGATATGTGAGAACTGTTTTCTTATGGCACAAAGTGCTACATTTGAAAGGAAAGCCACTACTGCTCATAATCCTGAGCACACCATGCACTAGAGCGGTACTGAAGCACTATGTTGAGTTTAACCATGGTCTTTTGGTTGATTTAGCCATGAATGTTGGATGGAGTTTAGGGTTTTAACTATACATGTTTTGATCCTTTTTTCCCAGACTTGTTTTGAGAGCTCTTTGGTCTTTTGTTTGTTTTGCTTCAACAATCTTTGCAGCCTTATTGAACAAATTAATTTATATTAGGATTATGTGACATTACTAGGAAACAGTAAAAAAAATATTGCTCAGCTCTGGAAATAGAGAAATGCGCATCAGAACGATAGAAAAAAAGAAGCACAGAAAAGGATAGGAAGGAGCCATGATCCAAAGCATTATCTAACATACATAGTGATAGAGGTAAAAGAATGGCAAAGCATCTTTAGACTAGGGGCCAAAGCTGAAATGAACTATAATTTGGGATCCAGGGCAACTGTATATGTCTTTAGCTCTCGTGAGGTCACATGGTCTGAAAGTAGACACATACACCCATGCTAAAGGACAGGTTATATATTTTTTATTATGTATGAGGAGATATTACATATCGGTGGCTCATTTTAGCCGAGCTACAAAACGGTCAATGAGCTTCTCTTCATTACAAAGTGACAAAGGTAGAACAGATTCACAAGATAAGGTCATCACAGAACGGGGAAAAACGGCTCTGGGAGGGGAGGGGCTCAGAGAGAAATCACATCGTCTTTAATATTCTACACCTAAGATGCTTTTCCACATTATTTTTTTAAATAACATCATACAGATAATGGTTTAGACTAAATGAACCATAATATTTGGTTGACCTTGTAGGAACGGTATCCTTAATACATCACAAAATACATTTTTTTTTTTTATATCCCAAAGAAGCAAGACTTGCAAGTAGGCATTTAAACTGAACTAAAATCTACAGCTACAAAGGAGAAAAAAAAAAAAAAAAAAAAAACTAGACCGTTAGCATTTAGCTTGGCGGGATCTCAGCTGTTTCCCCAGTCTGTGTCGGGTGAAAGAAAACAAAGGCAGATTCAGAGGGACAAATATATACACAAGTCCATATTGTAAAGGCTATAAAGATTCGCTGCACGTCATTGTTATGTTGTCTATCCAGGATCCCGTCGCTCCTGCAGGAGATTTGGAGGGTTCAGAAGGGGTAAGTGGTGGTGACGGTGGTGGTGGGGCAGAGGCTTATGGGTGGGCGGGAGGGGCAGGAGGAAGGTTGCCAGGATCTATGTGGCGTATCTCGTGGTCCACTGTCGAGCTATCCTGTCATGTTCCGCTCTGTTGGTCAGATACTGAGTGGCTATGCTTCCCACCAGAGGGTCCGCTACGAGAGAGAGAAAGAGACAGACAGACAGAATATATGTGAATCAGGTGCATTAAATCTCTATTTACGTTTCAGCTCTTGTATCAAAGCACGCTCTGAATATTTTCCAGTCTATGTCTCCTTAAAGCATTGTTTCATATGGTGCCCAATCCAGGGTTTTTCTCATGCATGGATCCACCTTGAGCCTGACCAGGATAATGTTCTTACAGATGAGCTAAAACGCGCTTGTTCTTCAACTGTGTTTTTGTTCAAAGCAATTAAGATTTTAGCGATCAAACAGAAATGAACTGCACACAATGAAAAGAATAAAAAAAAAAAAAAAAAAAGGCACATGCAAACCAATTGGAGGAATTTTGGCATCTCTTCACAAAATTGGTCAGGATTCCTGAATCTCATTATCGATCAAAAGCACGTTGAAGTTTGTAAGCAAATATGGCCACCACATGCCATCAATCCGAGCAGGGCGGAGCTCGTTATTTTTTTCAAACAGCTGTGAGCTGCAGGGCATGTCTGAAGTATTGAGAGTGATTTGTGCATAAGAAATGGAGTATGTTTAAATAAATGGGTTTCTAAAAGTCGAGCTGAAAACCCAGTGAAATTTTGCATTTGTACATTGTACATTCCTGATGTCAGCTAATCGGCTTTCAAATTGCATGTGACATTTCGAGGGTTGGAACAGATCCACAATCAAACGCTTATTGTTCTCTGCAGCTCGGTGATAACTGGGCACCGGCAGCGCTGTTTACAAAGGGTGCTCAGACCCCTGCGGAGTGCCGTTTGTGGTTATAATTGCAAAGTTTACAAAATGGATCTGTGAAGATTTATTATAAATTACTAGGCAGATTAATCTTGTTTAACTGAGTCTTGTCCATTACACAAACTAGGATAAATGCATAACCCAGTACATTGGAGTAACTAGTTAACCAGTGTTTCCACTCCAGAGTCAGATGTTCACATGGAACAGCAAATGGATCAAATGTAAGCTTCATTTACCTTGGCCTCTAGTTTGACTTTGGTATCACACACTTTATTTAATACCTAGAACTTAAGAGGCCTTAACATTCCTGAAAGCTTCAGCAGTTTAGTCTTTATTAGATACATGAAGTATCTAAGCAGTTGTGGCTGTGGTTTAGTGGGAGTTTTAGGAGGTGAGTCTCTATACCTTACACACACACGTGCACACGCGCACACACACACACACACACACACACACACACACACACACACACACAC
>JAAIIK010000093.1:1287643-1309296 GCA_014706435.1 Silurus glanis
ACACACACACACACACACACACACACACACACACACACACACACACATACACCACCCCGAAAGCCAGATAACCCCCTGGCCTCTCTGG
Organism: Silurus glanis; assembly: GCA_014706435.1. Lineage (NCBI taxonomy): Eukaryota > Metazoa > Chordata > Actinopteri > Siluriformes > Siluridae > Silurus > Silurus glanis. Next base: position 1,287,732 of record JAAIIK010000093.1, read on the forward strand.
TTGAATTCACAGGGACCCTCAAACCATAAAACAATTCACTCTCGGAACTCGGCTCCAGTACGTCTGTTTGTGACACACACACATATACAGACACACACACCAAAAGGGAGCATTCTTTTATTAATTAAATAATAAATAGAATATCCCACTTCATATGACACAAACATACATCTTGTTTGTATCTTCTACTATAAATAAAGCAAGTGTTTAACTCTACGTCAATAATAGTTACACTTTAAAACGTTTTGTAATATACCTCTGTTTTAATGTGTCTCTTCTTTTTGATTTCAAAGTTGCTTTAAAATTATCTTCTCTTTATTCTTTCTTTCCTAACAAGGGTGCATTGTATACACCAGAATCTAATGTTGTATTAACATAAGTTATACCTTAAATACTGGTCCTGGTACATTGTACATCTGTTTTAATGCTGTCTTTTCTGTTAAGGCTTGATGTCAAAGTCGACATAAAATTATCTTCTCTTTATTTTCCTAACAAGGGTGCATTTTATATACCTGAATATAACATTCTATTAACAAAGTTATACCTTAAATACCGGTATGTTAATAGTATGTTAAATGTGAACTGGTATGTAATGTACCTCTGTTTAATGCTGTCCTTGCTTTCCATGTCTAATATCAAAATGATCACCAAAATTATCTGTTCCTTATTTTGCAAACAATGGTGCATTTTATTTGATCATAAAATGTACCATACTGTCTTGATACACTTTGGATAAAACTTTAAGTTCTCCAAAGCAAGTATAACCCGGAAACGATGCCCACAAACACATGAACAAAGGGAGTTTCTCCCTCCAAAATTCCAGGCCATAGCATTGGCCATTCCCCCAAAGATGGGTGGGGTTCAGGACCTTTAAAACATCTTGAACCCAACTAGTGTTCAGTCAAGGAAAGCAAGCTCGCTCACTCGGCTCGACCGGAAAGGCTCGGACCCCCGGGGCCCGAAGGCCCGGAGAGTCGGACGCTTAGAACAGCCCAGCAGCGACTCTTCGGGACGAGATCTCAAATCCTTTTGAGATCTTCCAGCAAGCTTTATCTTCAAGTCAGTCAGCCAGGTCAAGTCAACTCGCTCGAGGGAAGAGCCCGAGGGCCCTGGGGCCCAAAGGGTCAGATGTTCGGAACAGCTTGGACACGACTCTCTCTTCCTTCAAGATCTTCCGGCAAGCTTCACTTTCAAGAACAACAACTGCTCTGATCTTCAGGAGAACCTGGAAGAACATCTGACTCCATCCTAACTGACTCTTCAAAGATCTCTTTGTCGCATCCGGACTCTTGTGCAACAAGCCAAGCCAATTGGTTTTACCAACCAATTTAGATGTGTATTTAAGTGTGAACCCCTTTATTGAATCTTAAGGTGAATTGAAATTTCTGTGACGATTCCTCAATTAGGGTGTGATTAATTTTGAAGCTTAAGCTTGCCATTCCTTTCCTTGCTTTCTCTCCTTTCTTCTTCTCCTTTCTCTTCCTCCTTTTTCTATTTCTAACTTTTGTTTATTTTTATTTTCATTTTAATTTTCTTTATTTCTTTTTGTTTGTTTGTGTAGTTAGTTTTATGTTGTGTTTGTCTCATTCATTAAACGCCGTATTTTTCATAAGTGATTGTCTCTGAGTGCCGCTCACATTTTAAGGTTCCTGCAACATTCGATCTGAACTACATGCTCTATTAATTGTACGGTATAAAGTAAAGGGGGGTTGCGTCTTTCTTGGCCGGGGAGATACCTCTTTTATAGAATTAATAAAAGGTTATACTGTCTGTTAGCCAGACGAACAGACCAAATAAGTGTAATGTTAATTCCAATACCGTCAATTCAACTTGATTAAAATATTTAGGAGTAACTATAACCCGTTATAATTACTTATAAATATTCCCTTTTCTTTGCGAGCTAAATTCGCTACATATAATGGTGGAGAATGTGGGCAAACTGTTATTCAAACTATATACTCACTTTATCTTTGTCAATGGTTTTTCCCTCTTCTCTCCCATTCACTACAACAGCATTAACTTCTTCAGCAGTTTGAGCTACAGTATCTCATCTGTTGGATCGTACCACATGGTCCGGCCTTCGCTACCTACGTGCATCAATGAGCCTTGGCCTCCCATGAGCCTATCATCGGTTCACCACTGATCTTTCTTTGGATCACTTTTAATAGATGCTGACCATTGCATGCTCTGACCCATTCGTCTAGCCGTCATAATTTGGTCCTTGTCAAACTCACTTACATCCTTTCGCTTGCCCATTTATTTGCTTCTAAAATGTCAACTTACAAAAAAAAAATGTTCACTTGCTGCCTAATATATCCCACCCGCTAACAGGTGCCATTAGATAATCAGTGTTATCCACTTCACCTGTCATAATGTTATAATGTCATATTTCTTTGCCTGTTCAGGTTTTATAGGTGTGATTCTTGTTTATTTCTCTGAACATTAAGTGTTTGTATATATGTGTGTGTGTGTGTGTGTGTGTGTGTGTGTGTGTGTGTGTGTGTGTCTGTGAGAGATTGTATTGTTCAAAAGCTGAAAATAATAAACATGCAGGAAAAATGGCCAGTTATTTGTGAATTGCTTTACATGGGTTGGACTGGAAGTTCCCCTTCAGGAACTCGAGCTGCATGAACAACAGTTTGGAAACGCTGCGGCAATATCCGCTCTCCGAATGATGTGCGTAATCAGGCAATTGGAAAGCGCGGCTTCACCGGCCCGGGGTGGGGGTTGTCTCGAGGGAGCTAACTGCGCAGATTGCACTCGCATGTCGATGGGTCTGGAGACGCGCTTGTCGATGGGTCTGGAGACGGGCTTGTCACTTTCTCCCTGCTCACCTGTCGGGTCCAGCGTTCTGTCACAAGGTTCGGAAGCATGCCAATTGTCTGCGAGCCCTCAGAGACATCCCCTCATCCAGTACTTTTTCGAAATTTATAAGAGGTAGTGCTAGTGCCGTAGCCAAGCTTGAGATAGATTGTCAAAGTGTACAGGTCTTAGGCTAAGCTGTATTCGACCCGACTCTTCAGTCCTAAAGTGCCGCAATATTCTAATATATTTGGACTAAAAGAATGTGGTTACGGGCCCCGGGTTGAAGAGACGTCGTCGCTGTGAGAAGGGTCGCTGTGCACCTCAGTATACATTGCCCGCTCCACCCTGGCACCCTCAGGAAGCTGGTTTGTTAACCCTGCCACTTTCAGTGCTTCAGGGCACGACCAGCACCAGCAAACGCCCTCCTCAGTTTCCGCCCGGCAACAGAGCGGACTTAAGGGGGTTTGCCCCATTTTAGGAGGTCCCTAGAGCTGCCCCAGGGCATGATTACCTTAAGAGACTATCCAGCAGCCTGGCATGCTCTGCCAGATGTGTCTCGATGGGTCCAGGTCTCTGGGAAAGACCCCATCGGATGTGGCATATCAATTGCCTAGAGATGCTGGCTGTGCTTCAAGCTATGAGGCCTTTTCCTCCAGACCTCAGAAGCCACCATGTTTTTGTCTGTACAGACAACACTTCGGTGCTTTCCTACATCAACCACCAGGGGGGGGTCTGTGAGCTCACCTCCTGTACAAGCTGGCACATCAGATCCTTCTGTGGGCCATGGGGAAGTTGCTCTCAAGGGCAGCGTATATCCTAGGCCAATTAAACGTGGGAGCAGACGCCCTCTCAAGACAAGGGTCGCTAAATAAGAACCCCTTGGTGACACGTTTTCTCCATGGTACCTGGAAGCTGAGGCTTCCGGTACGATCTACAGTGCCTGCTTCAGACTTGGCCATTGTCTTGGAGGCCCTCTTGGAGCCTTTCTTTGAGCCATTGACCAAGGTGCCTTTGAGGTTCCTCATAGTCAATTCTGTGTTCCTCTTGGACATCTCCTCTCTCAAGAGAGTAGGGGATCTTCACTCTGTGGGCCCTTCTTTCATGGAATTTACTCCAGGCATGGCCAGTGTCTTCCTCTACACTAAATCATTTTTCCAAGGTACCCTTGGTTGTCCCACAACCTGTTATTCTCCAGGCATTCATCCCTCCTCCTTTTCAGGCCCCAGACCAGGAGAAGCTTAGGACGCAAGCACTGGACAGAACAAAACTGTGGAGGAAGTCGGAGCAGTCTGCCATGGCCCTCCGTGGAGTGGTCTCCCTGCGAACAAGCAGACACTCAGCAGATGGATTGTGGATGCTATTTTTTTTACTCTTTGAGTCCTCCGGCCTCCCTGCTCTTCTCAGGGTCAGAGATCACTCGACTCGGAGTGTGACAGCCTCTAAGGCTTTCCCAGGAGAGTGGAAGTTATTATACAACAAATGCAGCAGAGAAAATGGACTGGAACATTCAAATAACACATACCAATATGATCAGGTGTCCACAAACTTTTATCCATATAGTGTATTTAGAAAAAAGTTAGGATTGAATTGATGTAAAATATTAAGCTGCAAGTAAAAATGGCATTATTTTCAAAACCCTACACACTTGTATTTAACCACATGAGGGATGTGATACCAAGTGAGCATGAATGTAAAGGTGTGATGTGAACCCTTTAATGCAATACAATGTAAGTACAATGGGATTTTTATTGCTGAATTAGAATCAAGGAAGTGGTTGATGAATACTTTCATTAACAAAGGCAAACACAGAATGATATAATACTGGCTGTAAATCTTTGGTGCCATTCGTATGACATAAGTGCAAATAAGCGGTTGTCAATTAGACCTGCACATAAGTAGCTCAGGGAGTGGTATGGGGTGTGTTTGTGCCAGGTATTTGATGCCTCACACACATATACACATAAAAAACACACCCAAAACAAATATTCAGTAAGATCCCACTCATGTGGCTTCATGGCAACTTCCTCTCACATAATTATGGTTGTTGTGCAGAATTTTCAAGCTGCTAGACACAAGGTGTGTGTTTAAACGTGTTCTTTATCTTTTAATCTATACTTTGCACTTGTAGAGAAGTGTAAATGTTTAGACAATCTACAAACAATAATAAGTGCAGAACAACCCCATCCCAACAACCCACCCCACCCAACCCCCACATTCTATTAGATTGTCTGCGATCTTTGAATATCTTGTCTAACATAACATTATGAGCAGTGAAGTGAATGACACTGATTACCTCTCCATGATGGCACCTATTAGTGAATGGGATATATGAGGCAGCAAGTGAACATTTTGTCCTCAAAGTTGACGTGATAGAAGCAGGAAAAATGGGCAAGCATGAGGATTTGAGTGAGTTTGATGAGGCCTAAAGGGAATCCAAAGAAAATTACAACTAAATAAACACTGAAGGGGGGAAAAACTAAAGCAGAACAACAAAGGGCTAGGATAAGTCTGGGAACGGCAAGGGCACTTGATCATAAAAAAAATAAAAGGTCCATGTAATTTGTGTTCCTTCGGGTTTTTTTTGTTTGTTCGCTTGTTTGTTTTAATAATTAAAAGATTTACATTTACGGCGATTATATACGCCCTTATCCAGAGCGACATGCAAAAGTGGCTTAGAGTCTTTATCAATGAATAAATCAACACTGGTTCACTAGATTACAAACTTAACATACCATCAGCCTACAAGATTTTAGCACAGTTTCTAAAAAAAAAAAAATCAATAAAAGATAGAACAAACAATTATGAAACAACTAGATTTAAAAACTATGTTTAAAATTTGAAATATTTACATTTCACCTTATTTATAATTTCTCTGCCATCTATTTATTTTTTTTGTTTAGTTATTTGGGTTTGTGGTGCTCTTAAACAACCCGGATGTAAAAATATCTGATCAACCATAAGAGTATAATCAATCAATGGCTCCATCCAGCATTCTGGCTTCACTCCGAGAAGTTCATATGGATCACTATGTGCTTTTCAATACCAACAAGAGAATGAGAGGAAATAGGAGTCCAACACATGTCCTCTTCTTACGGTGTTATGCCATGCACATGTATACTATGTTATACTAAAGTCTTTAGACAATCGTTGCAGGACAGCCCCGTACCTACATCCTACCCTGCCCCACCCCATATCCTGTTCTACTGGATTGTCTGCAATCTCTGAACAATTTGCTCTAGTTTGAGAAGTTTGGGAGGAGGTAGCTCAGTGGATAAGATGTTGGACTTGGGTTTAAAGCCCAGTATCACTAAGCTGCCACAGATGGGTCCTTAAGCAAGGCCCTTAGCCACCAATTGCACAGATGTATAACTAAAATAAATGTAAGTCACTTCTGGATAAAGGCGTCTGCCAAATGACATAAATAAAAATGTGGTTAATATCATATTATTTATCATTTGTACAAGAGTTAAGAAGAAAGTTTCTTCCTAATATTTCTTCCTAAGAAAAGATTGAAATTCCTTTTGAATTCCAGGTTAGGATCAGGATGTTCAATTGGAAATATTGTGCACTTGATCATGTTTGATATTGTGAGAGTTTGATTATTACACTTTGTAAAATTAAACAAATATTTTTAAAAAATTATTAATACGTAATTTTCTTTTTCTTGTGTGCTCAGAATGAGTAAAAAAGAAATTTCTTTGTTTGTTTTTTTGTTTTCAGGATTAAATCAAAAAAGGAATGAATGCAGCAGAGACTGATCCAAAAGCTACGCATGGCTTTTGTAGGGATAAATAAAAAACTTAACTCACAAAGAACCTTGAATAACTTCAGTTTCTAAGTTAATGCTTTGACAAAGAAACAATGAAAATTCTAAACTTAATTACTGTTTTAGAAAACAAACAAAAAAAAAAAACAGTGGAATGGCACATACATCAAAAGAAAAAATTCAAAAGTGAGTTTGCTAATAGTCCAAATTAGCCATGCCAAGGGACCAGTGGTGCACTCTGGTGGTCTGGAGGGGAAACGTCCACGGAAGCCATTATACAATATGCAACAAGAGAGCGTGACAACTTTCACTCTCAGGGACGTTCTCTTCTGTGTTATTTTCCACAGTCTGTATTAATGCATCATGTTTAGTGCTTTATAGTTGATAACTCAACTGCTGTTCCAGCATTCCATCAAACTACACACCCACATTAAAGCACTGACTTCCTCATTGGGCTGGATAATAAAATGATGACCCCCCCCCCCCCCCCCACCACCCCGATAGGTTCAATATAAACGTTATAAAAGCTCTAAAATGCGTGGACAGGTTTGATTGGATGTGTGTATAACATCAAAACACAGCTGTGTATCTAGAACTGATGCAGCAAAATAACATGACCTACACTCAGAGCCAAAGCACAGAGCAGCTACACAGTGATGACACACACACTCATAGCATACACAAATAGCGTAAATACAGCATATATATATGTTGTACACACACACACACACACACACACACACACACACACACACAACTAAACTACATACACACACATGCACAGCATACATATGAACACATACACACAGCATGCATTCAAACAAGACATGCACAGCATACAAACACAGAGCACACACAGCATACATACACATGCACACTGCATACATACACACAGCATACACACAGCATACACACACACACACACACCCTTAACTTGGGATCTGAAATTGGAGCCTTGAGGCCAAATGCCCATTGAGATTTTGTCTGCTGTTTTAGTTACTGATCGCTCGGAGTTGAGCCCGTGTCTGAAATTAGATCACGCAGAAGTGGTGATAAATCAGGCCAAATGAAACACTTCCTGTCAAGGTCCTGCTAATGCTTACCTGCTAATAATGACTTTATCTTTAAAGAGAAAAGCGCTTTACTGTTCGCACCCTGATATCTCTCAAAGTGACCTACATTTTCTACTGAAAGTATTTAATATGGAGATGAGGCTGAAGTCATTGTGACTCCCAACCAGTCAACCCAGAAGTGTAATTAAGCATAGAGTTTACTCAGACATGGAAGATTTTTTGCATATTTTTTTTATTGCACTGTATGACCAACGGTATTGGGACACCCGTGTGTGGTTTTTCCTCAAACTCCTACCACAAAAGTGGAGGCACACAATTGTATAAGACATTTTTTGGATGAGGTTGCATTAAATTCTCCATTCATTTCAAGGATTAGGAGACCCAAATCTGTTCCAGCATGACAATACTCCTGTGCACAAAGCCAGCTCCATGAAGATATGGTTTACATGGGTTGGAGTGGAAGATCTCCTGCTATTGAGCTCTGACCTCAACCTTATTGAACATCATTGGGATAAATGTGAACGCTGACTGCACCCCAGGCCTCCTCACCTCAACTACATCAGTACCCAACTTTACTAAGATCAACAAGCTCACTCCAAAATCTAGTGGAACATCTTCCCAGAAGAGTGGAGGTTTTATAACAGCAAACGGGGACAACATGTGGTATGGGATGCACAAAAAACCCATACAAAACTTTTGCTCGGGTGTCCACAAACTTTTGTCCTTATAGTGTATCTGCACTTTATCAGAGTGTTTGAATTCTACACATTTTCACATTTGACTATATTTTACTTTATACACACACACACACACACACACACACACACACACACACGGTATATTTCACTTATATATTACAGCACAGTGTAATAACTTACATTTTACTGCACTACACTTTATTCCTCGCTACTTCTACATCCATGAGCAGTGTGAAATGCTGTGGTGAAAAGCACATATGTAACCCCACGGTTCTGCTAAGAGTGTGTGTGGAGTATAGGTTCTCTCACTGTGTCTGCAACGATAGAAAACTCTCCTATAAAGGTCTGATGTGCCAGAGAATGAAACTCTGAACTACATCCATTATCCACATAGAGTTCTCATAGATCACTACTTTCACTTTTTATACCATTTAGTCATATATTATTAGTTTAGTAGTTTTACTCAACTACAGGAATGTTGTACTTCTTCCACCACTGCTTTTGCTGAAAGGAATGGAAAGTTTCTTTTTAGCCTTTTTTCTCTTTAAAAATGTCATTCTTTCTCAATAAAGGTCATTCACTGTTATATATGTGTACAGTATCTTACAAAAGTGAGTAAACCCCTCACATTTTAGCAACATACAGCCATTATTGTCAAAATGTGAGAGAGCACCCTAAGTGATAACAGCTGTACTGTACGTGGTGTAACCAAGCAAAGCCACACGTCCTATTCATCATGTTCATGTTTTTGTCTGCTTGACAGAACCATAAAATTTGTGTATCTTGTATTAGCACAGCTAAATTTGGTGCTTTGAGTACAATTCTCTCATACTGACCACTGGCTGTTCAATATGGCACCTCATGGCAAAGACTCTCTGAGGATTTGGGAATTAGAATTGTTGCTCTCCTCAAAGATGGTCGAGGCTATAAGAAGATCAGTAACACCCTGAAACTGAGTTACAGTACAGTGGCCAGGGTCATACAGAGGTTTTCCAGAGGGTTCCACTCGGAACAGACCTCACAAGGGTCCATCAAAGAAGTTCAGTCCTGTGTGCTGTGTGTCAGGTGCAGAAGCTGCTTCAAAAAATAGACCCATGAGTGCTGCAGCTTTGCTTTAGAGGTTGCAGAAGCAGAAGTTCTGCTTGTCAGTGCTCAGACTGTACACCACACACTGCAACAAGTCGGTTTGCTTGTTAATGCTTGTCAGGTAAATGACCACTCTGGAAACTCCATCATTTCCCAATCATTTCAAGTGATGCCCCGCATATACTGTATCACATTCTACATATTACATTACGTTTCATACGTGAACGTCATGTATATTACATTCTTGCACCAAAGAATGACTCATGAAACACTTGCACTTTTATAGATGTATTGTTAGTGACTGAACAACTATTTACACATTTGAATCTTTTTATAGTGATTTATAGGTTTTCCCCCTTGTTGTGGTAAATTATGGTTGGAAATTTGCCAGGAAATCCTGTATAACAGTGGTCCCCAACCCCCAGGCCGCGGACCGGTCCGTGGGTCAATTGGTACCGGGCCACACAAAAAGAATACATAACTTACATTATTTTCGTTTTATTTATTATCTGATTCTGAACGATGGTTTATTTTGGAAAATTACCGGATTATCTCCGCCACATCCGTCTATGACTCACTCTTGAGTCATGTCATGATGCCTCGGTCACATGTCTTACCTCCATCCACTACCTTCTTAAAGGAGCTCTGGCCACTAACACATAATACATTACCGCTAAATTGAAACCCCCAAGCTAGCAAAATAAACAAAAAACAACACAGTGGATTCACGTTTATTATTATATTTAGAAAATATAGAAGTTTTTATGCCGGTCTTATCATTTTATTTTTTTTGTATTTATCCGCCACACCTTAGAGGCCGTGAAAATATTGTCCGACATTAAACCGGTCTGTGGCGCAAAAAAAGGTTGGGGACCGCTGCTCTATGAGACTAAATGATGATATCATGAACATATCTAAAATAGTGAGTAAATATGAAGCTGCAAGTGCACTGCATACTGAGACACACATTAGCTGTGTTTTAGCTTTAGACATGTGGTGTACTGTATCATAATGCTGAATTATTTGCATATAATGATACATTCAAATCTTTAGGAGCCTGATATCCTCATAGGGTTTTTAAGCTCCATCTCTGTCCAACCAAAAAAGCAGATTAGTGTGCTTGTTTGAAAAAAAAAAAAAAATTTCAGTGTACATGTTCCACATATCTGCTGTATTTTGCTGCACGACTGGACGTCGGTATGGTGTTTAAACCAACAGCACGTCCTCATGCCTGTGTTCTAGTGATCCGGTAATAACATGCTGCTGGACTCACCAGGGTTACAATCCGTCAGCAGTGAGCAGATGGACAGCAGGACCTTGGAGATGGTGAGCGCTGGACTCCAGTTGTCCTTCAGAATATCCAGACAGATCACTCCCTGACTGTTAATGTTGCAGTGGTAGATCCGTGTACGGAACGTCACCTGGGTGATCAGGAGGGTAGACAAGACAAGGAAACAACATGTTCAGGGAAATAAAACACACTCGCTTCCTCTACCATACACCAGAAAACATATTTCATCATCATGTAGTGATGTTAAACATCACCAATGATCTGCAAAGCACTCTCCATGGTACAGTCATGTGCCAGACATCTCTACCATTGGCTTAAGCTTATCATTTGTCAAAAATATTTATTACATAATTGTGATGTAATGAAGTAAATGTTTTCCTTAGAACTTCATTCCACAGTGCAGAGAACTCACAACTAAAATGTAGAAAAATATCATAAACATATACTAAATATAGTAAGCAAAATATATATCTTTAGCAAATCAGCAGTCACTGTCTCCTCTGTATACAACCAAACATCAATATTCTCAATGGTATTAAAACACAAACACATCCATTTTTGTTTTTCTACCTTGTTTCTTTAGTTTTCTAAATTCTCCAAACACATTTATTCTGAAATGTCACCAAACAAATAATATAACATCAATCTCCGACAGACTTTTCACCAAGGACATTGACGTTCACCATCGTGAGCCAACAAGCACCAAGATCCACCATTAATGCCAGGAAACACCAACACTCACCATCAAACACCAACAAACCACAATGCTCTCCAGCAACCACCAACAAGATGTCAATGGTCTTCAACATTCACAACCAAATGCCATCCAGCCACAGAGTTCATAATCACCAACAAACATCACAAGCCAACAAGCACCTATATTCACCACCAATGCCAAGAAATACCGAAGCTCACCATCAAACACCAAAGTTCAGCACAACAATATAGAATGCCAAAGTTGAGCATCAAACAATACACACCAGTGATTGCCATAAATATGAACAATTGTCAAACTTCAACAATCATCAATAAAACCCCGCAAAAGTTCTTCAAACAGCCACAAAAAGTAAAGTTCAATATCAAACACAGATAAACCCCAAGGTTCACACTCAAACCACAATATCTGCCATTAATGCATATAATGATCAAAGTTCACCACAACAAACGGCAAAATTTACCAAAAAACTAAATAAATTCCAATACCCGCCATTATTGTCAAACACTGAAGTTCATCTTTAAGCAACAACAGTCCCAGTGTTCGCCACTACGTGCCAATGAATGGCAACATCAAACTTCACTGCTGTTTACCATCATACACTGATGTATACTGTAAAACATCAACAAACACCAATGTTCAACATTAAAGTTTACTATCAAACTATTGTTTGTCATTAATGCAAAAACAAACAACAGAGTTGACCTCATCAAACTCAAATTCAAATATCCTACACCAAAGAGCAACAATTGCCAGTGTTCTCAATTGCATGCCAACAAATGGCAGTAGGTCCCACACATGCCAACAAACGCTGGCAATAAAACAAGCCAAAATTCACAACCAAACACTTTAAAGCATTCACTATCCAATAGCAACACCATCAAACACTGATGCTTCACCAACAAGCACCAAGTTCATCATCAAACTCCAATCAATACCAATACTATATAATTTATACACTAATATGTCCTGAAAAAACAACATTCCCAACAAAATACCCTCAGAGAACATATGTCCTTTAAATAAACATTCACAATATATGAAAATAGGCATTGGGACACCTGACTTTTCCAGCCATAAGTCGTTATTTAACCCTAGGAGACCCAAACCTGAAGTATGACCCCAAACCAAAGCATGGTAGTGCCCCTGTGCACAAAGCCAGCTCCATGAAGATGAGCTTTACATGGGTTGGGAGTGTGTGGAAGGTCTTAATTGGCCTGCTAAAGAGCTCTGACCTCAACCCTTTTGGGATGAATGTGAATGCTGACTGAAACCCAGGCCTCCTCAACTCACCTACATCAGTGCCTGACTTTACTAACACCCTTGTAGCTAAATTAGCATCTCCACAAAATCTAGTGGAACATCTTCCCAGAAGAGAGGAGGATATAATACCAAATGGATACTAAATGTGGACTAGGATGCTAAAAAAAAGTACATACCAATCTTCTGAGCATGTGCCCACAAACTTTTGTCCTTAACGTGAACGAACAGCAATGGAACTCACAATTTCAGCATTTTGACCATGGGTTTCCAAGGTCATGTGACAAACAGTGTTCATTCTGGAGGAAGTGTCAGGACGGCTGGCAACCAACGCAAATTTAATTATAACAACCATGAATAATACTGTGTACCAAAGTCAGGTAATCATCATAATGTGTTTAAGAAAACTGTATAAAAAGTTATACCAAAGCCTGCAAATCCTTAAGCATGGCTTTCATTGACGAGCCAAAGGTGAGTCTCATTAACGAACTTCAAATCTGAAGTGTATTTATCTAATGGAATATAAGTATCTTAACCTAATCCCATTTCCATCATCGTTAACCCTGACCACATCAGCAAGTGTGAACAAATTAAAAACAGAAGTCTATACGCATTTTAGAAAACTCATTAACATGGTGTGTAGCACAACAGAAACAAAAAAAAAATAGAAGAAGGAGACACTAAACTAATAATACTTTTAATAACAGCACCAAGGATTTAATGCAGATGTGAAAAAAAATAGCAGCTGGGATGCAGGAGAAGTTCTAGCAAACTATCAGTTTTTATAAAAGTTTATAATACATCGCAAATCCATGCATGCTTATGCATTTACTTAAACATACCCACATGCCCAAACTTACACTTTAACACCCTAACACAGGCGTCTCCCTAAAATACTTTTAAACCAAACACACACACACATGACAAAGCTATAAAATACCCAAGTAGGCAATGGCACTAAACACAAGTCTGTTTGAGAGACAGGACACAGCAAAGACAAGAGGAATACAAAAAGATTTACATAAATATACAATAAAGCTCATTATTTCAGGATATCATCAATTATATTTATAAATAAACCCCTCACACTTTAGCAAACATTTTAGCATATCTTCTCAAAGGGACAATACTATAGAAATGAAACTTGAGTAGTTAATGTGCAGATTGTGCAGCAGTATAGATTTTCTGTTCTCTGAAAATAACTGAACATACAGACATTATTGTCAAAATAGCTACCAACAAAAGTGAGTCAACATGTCAAAACTGTGTCTAAAGTGTCAATATTTAGTTTGAGCAACATTGCTGTCTGAAGGGAGGGCATCATGGTCTGCTTCAGAATGTAACATGGCATGTTGAAGTCCATGTGTCCCTCAATGAACCGCAGCTCCCCAGTACCAGCAGCACTGAATAAGCCCCAGACTATGATGCTACCACCACCATGCTTGTCTGTAGGCAAGACACAATGTTCTTGGCACTCCTCACCAGGATGTCACCACACATGCTGGACACCATCTGAGCAAAACAAGTTTATCTTAGTCTCATCAGAACACAGATATGGTTCCAGTAATCCAGGCTTTCTTCTCTTCTTTCGCCAGCTTCAGAAGAGGCTTCTTTCTGGGACGACGGCCTACAAACCGACTTGTTGCAGTGTGCGGCGTATGGTCTGAGCACTGACAAGCAGACCTTCCACTTCTGCAACCTCTAAAGCAATGCTGGCAGCACTGATGCGTCTGTTTTTAAAGCATCTTCTGCACAGCACGAGGACTCAAATTCTTTGATGGACCCTTACGAGGACTGTTCTTGGAAAACCTCTGTGTGACCCTGACCACTGTACTGTAACTCAGTTTCAGGGTGTTACCGATCTTCTTATAGCCTCAGCATCTTTGTGGAGATCAACAGTTCTAATTCTCAAATCCTCAGAGAGTCTTTGCCATGAGGTGCCATGTTGAACATCCAGTGGTCAGTATGAGAGAATTGTACTCAAAGCACCACATTTTAACTGCTCTAATACAAGATACACAAATTTGTATGGTTCTGTCAAAAACATGAACATTATGAATAGGACATGTGGCTTTACATGGTTACACCATGTACAGCTGTTATCACTTAGGGCAGGGGTGTCAAACTCAAATTCACAGTGGGCCAAAATTAAAAACTGTGACGAAGTAACGGGCCAAACTCAATATTTATTGAAAAATTGACTGCAATTGTGCATGTTTTCCTTCTCTCCAGATGTGTAATGTTGGACCTTTTCATATGGAAACAAACTTTAGTTTTGCATAAACATTAAATCTGGAACAAAGTTTAATATTAGTTTAATATTATAAACACATGAAAAATTAAATTTGAAATAAAACACACATCAGTGGTATTCGTTTCTTATTATGTCTCTCTCTCTCTCTCTCTCTCTCTCTCTCTCTCCCTCTCTCTCTCTCTATCTATAGCCTTTCGAATTCCTTTTTTTAATGTAAATCTTTTTTCACAGGCCAACAACAAAACAACCAAAATAATAATAATTTTCTTCAATAAAAAAAGGCAATCTTTCAACTATTACCAGTCCATGCCTTGGAGTAGAAAAAGTGCATAAAGACAACATTCATTCAAGCTCAGTAGCTACACTCTGATTTACTCTGATGCACATTGGTTCAAACCAGATACCTGCATCTCTTCTTAGATGCAAGTGCATCAATGTCTGGGGTTTAGGCTCTGAGCTGAGGAAATTCTCAGGATAGAGTGAAGATGTTCATCAGTGAGACTCCTGAGTGGTGTTTTGTTTATCTTTATCAAAGAGAACAGTTGCTCACAGAGATATGTGCTGCTGAACATAGAGAGTATTTGAGCAGCTTGGGCACGGAGTTGTGCAGTGTGTCGGGGAGGAAACATGGAAACTGTGCAGCACACACAGAGTCGTACTTTGACTTGAGCGTGTCTCTACACTGGAGTTCAATCAGCTCCATTTGGAGGTTGGTTGGTGCGCTTTACACGTCAACCACAAACGGATTTCTGAGCAATTCAAATCTGCATTTCTGAGCTTTAAAGTCGGTAAATCACCGGGTAAATTCAGCACTGAGTTTTTCAGCGGTCTCGACTAACGCGCTAACGCACTAACAAAGCATTCTGGGATTTGTAGTATTAGCGGTGTATGCGCTCTATACTGTTGGGCCGGCTCTAATACACATTTGATATGATCTCGCAGGCCAAATATAATTACACCGAGTTTGACACCCCTGACTTAGGATGTATTCACTTTTGTTGTCAGTTATTTAGACAATAATGGCTGTATGCTGAGTTATTTTCAGAGGACAGTAAATCTGTATTGATGTACAATCTGCACATTGACTACGCTAAAATATATCCAAGTTTCATTTCTAAAGTTTTGTCCCTTGAGAAGATATACTACAATGGATACTGCAGTTTTCTAAAGTTGTTTTGTGACCAATGTTTACAATCATTTAAATAGATTTTTTTTCCCTTGCTAGTCTCCACTCAGTACCCCATAATGTAAAAACAGAAGTCTAGAAATGGATATATAAGGTGACTAAGAACCCGATGGTCACTCTGACTGAGCTCCGGAGATTCTGTGTAGAGATGGGACAATGTTCCAGAAGGACAACTATCACTACAGCCCTCCACCAATCTGGGGTATAGTGGCTAAACCAAAGCCAAAACCAGAAAAAAAAACACAGTATGCTATGTGAATCCATAACGTAAATCAGAACAGCTCATTGTGTCTTTGGAACAAGTCGCAAAGAACGTTACTTCACAAAGAATCGATGTGATTAACTCGCTATTTATAGATCATCTGTATGTGTGTGTGTTACCAATTAGTAACCGTGCGACACTAAGCAAGCGAATGTGTGTGCAGCCTAAAATTTGTTCCGGCCATATTGGAATCCCTTGGTGGTTGCAGGGAATTTGACTGTTTAAAAGTGATGGCACCCTCTACACGTCTTACATAGACCTTTTTTAGTTTACCCCTGAGAATGAGAGGCTACTACGAGGTGGTATCCAAGACTAATGGTGCTATTCTGTCTATGTGTGTTACCATGTCTGCAATTTCATCATGGACAGCAATTTAGAACAAAGAGCAAATGTGAAATTCTGTGTGAAACTGGGCAAATCTGCCACAAAAATGTTTGAAATGACATACGTTTGACATGCGGCGTACGTTTGACAAATATGCTGTATTTTTTATGAGTGGCATGCATGAAAACAAAAAAACACTCGTAGATGACGAGAGATCAGGAAGACCTTCAACGAGCTCCACTTCCGAAAATGTCAAAACCATTTTGCAACGTGTAAGATAATCGTTGGAGAACAATCCACATGATCTCACTTCCATGCCACTCAACTTGACAGATTTACAATAATAATAACAAAAATATATACAAATAAATTACAAATATAAAGTCACAAATGAGTCGCTACAATTTTGTCCCTAATGAGCAATTCAGTAATGACAGTGGCAGGATAAAACTCCCTGAGGTGGTATGAGGAGGAAACCTTGAGAGAAACCAGACTCAAAAGGGGAACCCATCCTCATCTGCGTGACACAGAATGTCCATTCATTACAGTTTCATCATTGTTAAGGTTATCAAATTTCACTAATGGACACTTTAATGCAAAATTGTCATTGTAGCAGGCTATTAATTTTAATTATAGTCCAAATCCATCTTTGTGCGTTCATTTGAACCCTCCACAGTAACCATATGAATCTTTAGGCTGTAAATTGTAACCATTCTGTGGTAAAAACATAAAAAATTAACAGATTCTGTGAAGCACATGCATTTGCAAATAATAATAATAATGATAATAATACTAGCACTAAATTGTGTGGGTGGAGTTAATGGAAAAACAAC
Organism: Silurus glanis; assembly: GCA_014706435.1. Taxonomy (NCBI): domain Eukaryota; kingdom Metazoa; phylum Chordata; class Actinopteri; order Siluriformes; family Siluridae; genus Silurus; species Silurus glanis. The sequence continues at coordinate 1,305,285 of JAAIIK010000093.1, forward strand.
AACAAAAAAAAACAGATGCACATCTGAGCTACAGAGAGATGCTAATTCACAAACAATCACCTCCACCCTCCTGTCTGTTTACAACCTGGCAGCTGTACCTTCAGGCTGTCGTACCCTCTGGCTCCTGTCCTTCTGTATCTGCTGCATCTCCTCATCATTACACTCAGGTTCACAATACAAAAAAAAAAAAACCAGCAACAAAGTTTGCTAATTAAGAAAAACAATCAAACACTACTGCTTGATGGTAAAAACACAAGCCTTCATTTCCACATATGATCCAACACCAAACCTGAGGGAGTTGTGTTATGTGGAAAGTTGAATAAAACCCAGAACATCTTTGGTGGAACTTTGTTTCATGTTACATAAACTCTAATTTTACATAAAGAATTAAACCAAATTACTCTTACGACCTAGAAGCTTTAATCACAGAACATTGTGGAGTGTTTGGTTGTTTATATATCATAGCAATTCGCCTATAACTATATTGTATTCATTAACAAACAAAATATTTGCATTTAGGCCATTAAGTTTGGAACATCTCCAAAACAGTATGTGCTACAGTATGTGTTTTTGGAACATTCAAATTAATTCAGTTCTATTTGTTGTGCACTTTTAACAATGGACATACACACATAAAGAGGTTATAAAGCTGGAAAGTATAAGTTTAATATCTATAAATTTATTCCAATAATTGAATGGCCAGTCTTCCCCATGCCACAAACCTTGAGAGGAACCAGACTTAAAAGTCTATGTGGCACCAAATATCTATTTATTCCAGTTCCATTATTGTTAAGGGGTGCAATGATAAGCCCTTAAATGCATCCTTTTGTCCTTAGCCATTGTAGTAGACTGTTGCTATTAATAACAGTCCAAATCCATCTTCAAACTTCTTGAGTTGCTCAGTAACTTCATGGCCCTTTAGTTCCATTTTATCCCAAAGGTGTTCAGTGGGGTTGAAGTCAAGACTCTGTGCAAGCACTTCCACTCCAACCTAAACACACAATAGGTTCATGGGGCTCAACTTTATGTACAGGTGCACTGTCATGCAGGAAGAGATTTGGGTCTCTTAGATTCAGTGTAAATCTGAAAATCCTTCAGATCTTCAGTAGTCCTTTAGCTGAGCATGCTCCTCTGCTGTTAGGGTAGACCACCAGCGGTGTAGGAGCTGGTTGAAATTGCGCAAGGCCCGGAGTCCCATATGTGCTGCCAGGTTTTCCCCTCGTCACCGGTCTGTCCCTGCAATGCTCATCAGCTCCCGGGGTGTGACGATCTTTAAAGAGATCAAAGCTCTGGAAAGTGTTAGGATGATTGCACTGGAGAGGTCCAGACAACTCTAGTAGATCAGGAGCTTTTCCAGTAGTGAGTGTAGCGTTACGCAGCACTTATTTCTTTTTTTTTTAACCTTTGTCCAGCCCCAGCCCTGCTGTTCTCTATACCAGGTTCCTGGGCCCAGTTAGGAGTCTCTGGATGAACTGGAGGTGAAAGACTGCAGCTCTGCTGGCGAGCTGAACCAGCCCCTGGCCCCCTTCCTCTTTGGGCAAATGGAAGACACTCTGCAGAATCCAGTGCAGAGGTTGAATAGCTAGAGTGTACAGCATTCTAGACAGTGAACCTGATCAAAGCTATTAAACCCAGTCAAAAGCCATTTCTTTGTCTAGGAAAATTAGACCAGTCTTTAAGTCTAATAGCCTGGAGACGTCAAAAATGTCAAAAATTAGGTATACAATATCAAAAATCAACCTGCCAGGCACACCATACGTCATGGTATATGATCTGCTCTATCACCTTTGTCAGTCTCGAGGCTAATGCTTTTGACAGCAGCCTGCAGTCAGTGCACAGTAGCCGGGCGCCAGTTTTTCAGGTGGGTCATGTCACTCTTTTTTGGCAGGGTCAGGACAGCTCTCCTGCAGCTCATCAGTAGCTGACCTCCTTTTACACTGTCCTGTAGGACCTCCAGCACATGCTGCCCTATTACCGCCCAGAAATCCTTGAAAAATTTCGGCAGGGAGACCATCTATACCTGCCGCCAGCCTGCTCTCCATGCCTCTAAACTTTCTGAAGCTCGGCCATTGTCAGCTCCCTGTCAAAATTCCTGTCCACTGACTCTGTACACTGAGAGCTTAGGCAGGTCCTTGAGGAAGCTCTCCTCCACTACCTGTGCCCCTGACCTCTCACTGCTATACAGCTTTAAATATTTCAGTAGGCTCTGACAAGAGATCCCCTGATTCTGTCCCCACACCGCATGCATGAATCTTTTCTGTCCAATCTTTTTGTTTTGAACTGAAGAAGAACTTGGAAGGAGCATCCATCTCCGTAGCGCTTTTAAAGTGTGAGCGGAATGTATAAATAACACACAAAAAAAAACGTGATAAAAACCTCAAAGTTAAACACACCATACACTTTATCAGTCTTCATCTGAATTCTCCCTATTGACCTTCATTATCAGTTTCTTTAGTCTGAAAGATTTCTTGATTGATAAAAAATACTGTCTCTTCTAAATTGCTTGGCATCAATAAAAAACTGTTTGTGGTCTGGGAAAAACTGTTCAACATTCTAAAACTTTAATGCCACTTGGTGGTTCTTAAAATCTCTTTATGTTATCAGCACTATAAACAACATTTAGCAGTTCTTCCTGAGACTATTAGTTGAACACTAAGTCTGACATGCAATCTTCATTGTCTGATTCAAATTCATCTATTTTCAAATCTTTCTTCGCCTGTTTTTTTTTTCGTGTCCTTTTACCTCGTTTCTTTCTCTTTGTTGTTACTTTGAACAGGGGCTCATATTCCATCCCCATGTCTCCACCGTCCCCTTGCATAGTGACCGCTGTCTCCTGGCGACAGATCTGCACCCCTGTGCCTGCCCCTGACAGTACATGCAGCTGCAGCACTGCCTTAGAGTCCACTGTGATTTTTTTAGGTTTCGTAGTCCTTCTCCTGGCCCAGTTCAGCTGAGCAGGGCTTTTCCGGGCCTGGTTCAGCAGAGCAGGGTTTCTCTGAGGTGGATATGTCACTAGTGGAGATCTGGGCTGCAGTCTAAACTTGGGGCTCGCCCTCCCTAGGCCCTGGTGTAGCCTCAGGAGGATCGGCTTCAGCAAGCTCAGCTGCGTCTTGCCCCGGTCGCTTGGAAACACCGGGGTCACTCTGTCTTTCAGGATAGGCATGGACAAGGTGCCCTATTTGACCACATTTAAAACATTTAATTTCAGTGACCGTGGAAACAAAAATGTTGTAATCAAAGCCCTCAATCCTAAACTTAAAGACCACATTTAGTTCATCCAGACCTTCATTTAGAACCATGAAAACCATTCTCCTGAAAGACACCAAGTGCTTAGCCAAGGGGGATTTTCTTAATGGGGGAGACAGCTCTTTCATAAAATTCTCATCATTAATGACATCGGAAAACATAGTATAGAATAGACTTTATTTGTCACATATACATTACAGCAGTTCTTCACATATCCCAGCCCACTCTAAAGCTGGGGTCAAAGTGCAGTCAGCCATGATATGGCACAGAGGGTTAAGATCCTTGCTCAAGGGCGCAAGACTGGCAGCTTGGCGATACCGGGGCTTGAACCCCCGACCTCCTGATCAATAACCCAGTGACTTAACTTAGGGGAGAAACCAGTTTACACTTATTATTCAAAGTAATTCCTTTGTGGGTCAGATTGGTGACTTTTTCAAGACTGTTAAAAAACACAATAGCACTGTTCATTCTGCAGGCAGAGACAATATTCTCATGCCCCACCACATCTCCAACCACTAACACACTCCTCTACACTCGCCGTGCCGGACTCTCATAAAGCTTCGCGCTCGCAGGTGCCATGCTGCTCCTGAATGCTTCTCACACACACACACACACACACACACACACACACACACACTAGATTATTCTGAGATGTTTTATAGAAAAAAGACTGATAAAACGCTGAAAAAATGGTATAAAACACTGTGCATGTGCAGAGAGAGAGAGAGAGAGAGAGAGAGAGAGAGAGAGAGAGAGAGAGAGAGAG
>JAAIIK010000093.1:1309306-1324183 GCA_014706435.1 Silurus glanis
GAGAGAGAGAGAGAGAGAGAGAGAGAGAGAGAGAGAGAGAGAGAGAGGGAGGAAATTATCTCAATTAATCTGCAGCAAAAAACCCTCAATAATAAAAAGAAAAAGAAAAGAGGGATACAAACAGAAATAGACAGTAAAAGTACAAGACAAGAAATGAACAGGAAGACAAAGCAAAGGAAGAGCAACATAGTAAATCAACACAGAGAGGCAGGATAAAAAAAAAAATCAACAGCATCAAGGCTCACTCCCAGCCTCAAGCTCCCATGAGCCTCTTTCTGCTAGGCTCTGGGAGAACAGGCTGCTGACTTCCAGGGATTTCTCTCTGTAAAAAAAAATCTTGTTTTTCTCACATTTCTGCCCGTTTTCTCATGAGCCCTTCATCCAGCCACAATGTGCAAGACGAAAACGCATAAGTGGACCACAATCTGAGCAATATCAGCTGTCAGGAACCAAGAGAATGCGCCATATACGATATTCTGTTTCAGATCAGAGAAATTGAGTAGAGCGTGAGAATGTGCTCTGTTTATCATTAAAACTGTATCTCCTTAAACACTGACAAACCTTTAACATACGACACTTCAATCAGACTCGGAGCTTCACTGTGTGTGTGTTCAACAATATCCACTCTACTGGAGTTGAGGCAGAATGACAGAATGTTAAACATAATCGTACATTTGTACAACACACAAGATCTTGATGGTTTGGAGGAACTGCAGGTGGAACACAGCATAAAAGATGAGTGAGAAGATCTACAAGCACTTTTCAGGTAGTGAGGAACTTCATGTTTACACTACAGGAAATATAGACATGTTTCCAATACTAGAACCTTTTCAAAAAGTTAGGAACATAAGGCACTTTTTGACCACCAGACTATAAGGAAGTTTCCACTACAGGAACCCTTCTCAGGAATTCAGGACTTATAGGCGTGCTTACTTTAACAATATAAGCACGTTTCCAGCAAAGGAGTCTTTTCAGGAACTCAGGTATCATAGACATGCTTACACCAAAAGGTACCAATGGCATGTTCCCACCACAGAAACCTTTTCAGGAACTCAGGTATCATCAAAGGCATGCTTCAACTATCACTACTAGAACCGTTTCAGGAACTAAAGAATTACAAGCATGCTGACACCAAAAACACCAAATTCATGTTTCCACCACAGGAACCTTTGCAGGAACTCAGGAAATAAAGGCATGCTTACACCCAACCCACGTTAAGCATGTTCCCAACACAATAACACAATAACCTCAGGAACTCAACATTATACTTACATACACCTAATCCACCAAAAGCATGTTTCCACTAGCACTGCAGGAACCATTTCAGTAACTTAAGAATGATAGACATACTTACACCAAAAACACCAAAAGCATGTTTCCACTAAGGGAAACTTTTCAGGAACTAAGGAATGATAGACATACTAACACGAAAAACACCTTCTGCCACAAGAGCCTTTTTTGAGAAGTTATATTTATGTCAACATTAAAGGCACTTTAAGTGGGTTTTCACTGCAGGAACGTTTCCAGGAACTTGAGAGTTTTAGACATGTCTACAACACAGACATTTTTTAAAAGTAAAAAAGAAAATGAACCATTTTAGGAACTCAAGAATTAAAGGCATGCTTACACCAAACACACCAAAAGGCATGTTTCCACTACAGAAACCTTTTCAGGAACACAGGAATTACAGGTATGCACACATTAAAGACGCTTTAACCAGCTCAGGAATTACATGCATGCTGGCACCAAAAGCACCATAGGCATGTGTTCACAACAGGAACCTTTTCAGGAACTCAAGAATTATAGTCATGTTTACACCAGAAGAGCGTAAGACACATTTTCACCAAAGAAACGTGGTGAAGCCTTTAAAAATGTTTAGAACTTTAGAGCCTTTCATTATAGGTTCCTCTACAAAAGATCTTTTAGGATCTCAACTTCGACTACAGAATCTATAACAATGTTTTCCATCACAGGAGCCTTTTCTTTTTGTTTTAAATACTCGGATTGTCACACTGGTCACATTTCCACCGAAGGCCTGATTTCAGTTCCTACACTTTCAGTTCTTGGAAACCTAGAGTACATTCTATTTTCAGCTGCAGACTGTGCACTTTTGCTGAAGCTTGACCGGTTAAACATATACAGGTGCATCTCAATAAATTAGAATATCATTAAAAAGTTGATTTCTTTTAGTAATTCTATACAAAAAGTGGAACTCGTTTATTATTTAGATTAATCACACAGACTGATATATTTCAAGTGTTTATTCTCTCAGAAAATTCGAATATTGTGAAAAAGTTCAATATTGGAGACTCGCGGTGTCACACTCCAATCAGCTCATTAACTCAAAACACCTGCAAAGGTTTCCTGAGCTATTAAATGGCGTCTCTGGTTCAGGCTACACAATCATGGGGGAAGACTGCTGACTTGACAGTTGGCAATATTCTAATTTATTAAGATGCGCCTGTATTTTATCAACCCTTTTATACGGTCTTTCTAAAAACTTGCATTTACTGCACTTCCAGGGAACTGCCTGGCTTTGTTTTTGCTGAATAAAGTCTTTGACACCAACCCTGGATCCTGAACATAGTTTATTCCTTTACTTGGTGTTTTAACTTCATTAATGGATTACTTGCTATTGATAATAATTGGCCACAACACTACTACCAACTGAACCCATGACAAAGTGTAGATAATTATAACATGTTTACCTTTGGAGGCTTGAAAGGGTAGTCTGAGGAGAAGGTGATGTCCAGAAAGAACACTCCACCCTCGTAGACTGAGCCTGGAGGACCCAGAATGGTGGACCTCCACTCATAGATGTTATCTCCTTTGGGTCCCGCACTGCAATCAGCAAACACAAACAGGGCAACAAGATTATTTTCAATCTAGTTCTCAATCAACTTCTCACTTTGGTTAAACGAGACTAAAACATAAAGAATTCCAGCCATATGTGGTTCCTTCTCAAACTATTACCACAAAGTTGGAGGCACACAATTGTACAGGATGTCTATGGATGCAGTTGCATGAAATTCACCCTACACTTTACTAGGAGACCCAAACCTGTTCCAGCCTGTGCACAAAGCCAGCTCCATTATATGCTTTACATGGATTGGAGTGGAATACCTCATGCTATAGAGCTTTGGACTAAACCCTACTAAAAATGGGTTTTTTTGGGATAAATTGAAACACTGACTGCACCCCAGACCTCCACACCCTCCATCAGTACCTGACTTTACTAACGAACCCTGTGGTTGAATGAGGACACATTTTCACAAGTCCATATAGTGGATCTCCTTCTCCTCTCTCCACGTCTCATCTTTCAAAATATATCACACTGTCTGAGGTTTCTTTCTGCCCTGAATAGAACGTTTCCACAAAGAACTGAAGAGCTTCTTTATGCCAGACTTCTCAATCATCATCCACACTCGAGGCACAAACGGATAAGATTCTTGGTGTGATTTTTAAATGACAGATTCATGAATATTTTCTGATTGCCCTAATCTCATACATATTTTCTTCTATCTGACAAGGAAATAACTGCAGCTGTTATCTCAGGCTGTAATACAACATCTTGTCATTTAAAGACCTTGAAACTATCACTCACTGTGATGTTTAGTTTTGCTCCTTCACACTATTCTTAACTCTACCAACATGCTAACCTGTCAGAACATCTTGTTAATACTGGAGCTAGTTCACAATACAGATGTAAGGCTCACAAAAAGGAATAACCTCGTACTGGCCTTCCCTGGATACCGGCCAAACTGTGAGTTTCAGATTTTCTTATTACTGCACTGCAAAAACTCCTCATCTAGTCGACTTACAATCTTATTTCTAGCCATAAAAATCTAATTGAACTTATTTTACGAATAAAATATGCAAGATCGGATTGTGTGAGATTATGATGATTGTTCTAAGATCAGTTATCTTTTTTTCTTAGTTAGAAAAGCTTAAAGTTAGTTATGTTACCCGAAATTGAGCCATCAGAGACATCATTGAGGGCTTGTGTATATTTTATGACTTTATTTTAGCTGTAATAACTGGTTTTAAGGCTGACCAGTACACAAATGCTCAGTAATCACACTTATGACTTGGATATAATGATGACTTAAATTAAGAGGAATTCATATTCTTGTTCTCTGTTCACACAAATGAAGAAAAGCAAACTCATAAAAAAAAAAAAATATATATATTAGACGAAATCGACTTTTTGGAATAAATGTTCCAATGCTTATTTTAAGACATCTGTTTTTTTTCTAAAGCCTAGATATGTTTTCTTATTTCAATAAATTTTACCAAGTGTAATCATCTTACTGCACTGGCAGATAATTTGACATGTTTCTAGTCTGAATCTTCTTAAATTCAAGGTCCAATGCCACTGAGTTACCACCTCCCACACTCCCACACTTCCACATCCCAATGTGTTCAGTGCGATTGAGGCCAGGCCTTTGTGCAGGACACTGGAGTTCTTTCACTCCAACATCAACACCATATCTTCATAGAGCTCACTTTGTAACAAGGGGTAATGTCATGCTGGAACACATTTAGATGTCTTAGTGGAAAGTAACAGCAAACTGTTTACTGTACATTTCAAATGCGCTAGATACCGTATTTTCCGGACTATAAGCCGCTACTTTTTTCCCACACTTTGAACCCCGCGGTTTAAACAATGAAGCAGCTAATTTAAGGATTTTTCCTTGGTTTTTCCCGATTTCACAAACATCAAGCCGCCAAAAAAACTGAGCCCCATAACATTAGACCAATGAAATTGCTGAACGGGTTCAGGTGAACCAATGAGACTCTTTATATTAAATCAGATGCGCTTCCACTGAATCAGGCTGCACCACATCATAAATGGATGAGGTTCCTCTGACGTTTGACCTGCCGCTCACTCGGACTGTCTACAGGAAATGCGAATCATTCGTCACGCTGAAAACAACCGGGCATGAAAAAACGCACTTCACCTGTGTTCTGAGCTGCACGGCATCGGGAGAAAAGCACGGCGATGCCAAAAGATAAACTCTCGAGAGAAATTGTTGTGAAAGGAAGGAGGAAGACAGTGAACAATGACTTTCTTGGTAGGCTACTGTTTAGATACAAGCCGTGTTACAGACACTGTCTTTCGTTAAAGCCTGTGTAAAGTTCATTAGTTTCAGTGTAGTCATGACAGGTGCGGCTTATTTATGTTCAAAATAAAAATCTTTGTCAAATTCAGTGGGTGCGGCTTAAATATGGGTGCACTTAATAGTCTGGAAATTACAGTAAATAAAAACCCTTTGGTTAATTATTTGTACACGTGGTCATTGTAGTGTACTACTTTATACAGATATGAAAACTGTGGCTGAATTCTGACAAAGAACTTTATTGGACAAAACATGTGACAATCTGCCTGTGACATACTGTCACACTAAAAATTCATTTAAATATATGAATTTACTATATATGCATATAGTAGAGTGGCCTAGTCAAAGTCCTGACCTGAATCCTATTGAGATGCTGTGTCATGGCCTTAAAAAGGCGGTTCATTCTCGAAAACCCCCCAATGTGGCTGAATTACAACAATTCTGTATAGATGAGTGACCAAAATTCCTCCACGGCGCTGTAACAGACTCATTGCAAGTTATCACAAACGCTTGATTGCAGTTGTTGCTGCTAAGGGTGGCCCAACCAGTTATTAGGTTTAGGGGGCAAACACATTTTCACACAGGGCCATGTAGTTTTGGATTTTGTTTTCCCTCAATAATATAAACCTTCATTTAAAACATCTGAAACATTAAAGTGTGACAAACATATATATATATATATATATATATATATATTAGACCAATGTTTTTGGACACTTGACCATAAGATTATTTGCATCTTGACTGTTCCATTACACATTCAGTCCCCATTTGCAGTTATAATAACTTCCACTCTTCCAAGATGATGTTCTACTAGATTGTGGAGTGTGCTTGTGGGCATTCGTGCTCATTCAGCTCAGCTTCAAGGGCATCAGTAAAGTCAGGTAGGGTTAAGAGGCCTGGGGTGCAGGTGTTCAGTAGGGTTGGGGTCAAATGTCTATAGAGGACCACTCAAGATCTTCCACTCCTACACATGTAAACCATATCTTCATGGAGCTCGCTTTTAAACAATTTAATGCCACCACATCCGAAGACATCCTGCGGAGTAAAGAATTCTTTACACAGTTAGTGTCACGCTTAGATCAAGTTTTTGTTGTGAGCAAACCCCTGCGAGTGTAAATCATTCAGTTTGCAAACAGACGTAAAAATGTAAATACAATTTTGTGACATTTTTTAACACTCAGAATCTATGGACTTGGAGCTTGTGGTTAGAAAAGCTGCAAAAGCAAGGACATGTTTCAGTTCTGGAATCTCTGCATCTTTACATTCACGGCATTTTGGCAATAGCATATATCCATTTACCCAATTTGTACAAATGAGCAGCTACGGGGTTAAGGACCTTGCTCAGGGGGCCCCAAAGTGGCAGCTTGGTGTGGTTGGGATTTGAACTCATGACCTTCAGATCCAAAGTCCAATGGCATAACCATTAACCTATTATATGAAATTATTTTTCAATACTTATATATATATATATATAAATAAATATATAAAAGAGTCAGAAAAAGCATTTCTCAGCTCTGAATATTCTCTATAGACCACTGAAGATCTTCACACGACCGATATACTGAGGTCACTTCCTGGTGGCCCAAAAAAAAAAAAATCCTCATCGGTGCATAAACATATATGGTCTACAGAGTTTTAGTCAGTGGTGGAGAAAGTACACAAACCATGTACTTGAATTAAAGTAGAGATACACTAGGTAAAATATCCAAATAGTATCAAAAGTACTATGATTTATTATGACTATAATGTTCCTATTATCATTTTTATCAAAGACTCTTTGCTTAATCAACTCAGTTTATGTGAAAAGACTCTGTTACTCTCAGCACAACAATCGATTAAAAGAATGATATTAATGAGTCAAACACTAATTGATTTCTATTAAAATGATGATGAGCCAAAAACCTTTTTTTCAACTACTTAAAAAAGAAATCGCACAAGTAAGACAACGGGTGTTGTATCAAGTTCGAGTCAGAAGTTTCTTCATCATTTATTCCTCTCTAAATGTTCTGCTTGCTGTTGAACTGATGCTGAACTGTATGTTGGTGATCAGTAGATACACCAAGCGCCAATCGAAACAAGTTCAAAAGGTGCGCTCGACCCTGATTGGTGGATTGCTGTGTGTTTGACCAGTTACATTTTAATGCTCATAAATCAAAAGGAACGACTGAAATGCATTGAGTAAAAAGTACCATATTTAACTTTATGTAGTGAATTTAAAGTTAAAATCTCCTCAAATGGAAACACTTCAGTAAAGTACAGATACATGAAAAAGCTACTTAAGTACAGTGACGAATTACATTTATTTTGTTAATGTCCACCACCGATTTGATTCTATTACAGATCAGGTCGCTGGAGTTAATATGATAAAGAGAGAACTTCAGGGTCTGCTTAGATCATTCTCAACCAATAAATGCTCTCTGTTAAAGTATAATACAATTTGCCCAAACACGGCAGCTTATTGATGTTTCGGATTCTACATAAAGAATGTACAAAACGTCTTGCCACTGGCATCTGAAAACCTTTAACGGCTCACTGCAAGCCTCAAATATCACAAGCACTATGATGAGAAAGAAAGATAACAGTGTTCAATCAGCACCGTTGACATTCCGCTCGTCTCGCATGGCATGGGCTCTGACGGCGGGCGCAGCAGGCGCCTTCGTAAACGATTCTGACCAAACAGACAAGAGATAGGAGGAAAAAATAGAAGTCGTCTATCTAGTTTTTCAGACAGGGGGGAGGCTCCGGGATGATGATCCAACCTCTCAAAATATCCGACCCAACCTAATTTTAAGCACTGAGAAGCAAAAATAGCCACTGGTCAGGCTCTGAGTTACAGCGATGCTGTTTAAACTGTAACTACACATCTTCAGAGGCTCAGTGACCACAGCCACATTTACACTGCAACATTTAACTCCTCATCTGGTCAAGACTTACAATATTATTTCTAGCCAAAAAAATCTTATTGATCTTATATTGAGTATAAAATTCTATGCATGATTGGGTACGATTGTTGTGAATGTCTTGAGATAAATTACCATCAGAAACATAATTTGTTGGCCAGCCTTGTATCTTTAAAGATCTTTTAGCTGTAATAACTGGTTTTAAAAGTTGCCCAGTAAAAAATGCTTAATAATCACACTTAGCACTCATTAGTTTTTTATATAAAAAACGTATGGCTTTTTACTAAGTTGTTCTATAATTTTATTGCAGTTTCTTGTGTTGAATTTCTTTCAGTTTTCAGTAACGACAAAATACATTCAATAATGTTTTAGGTTGCAATAAGTTTAAGTACTTTGAAAAGCAGCACACTGCAAAAACTTATTTCTAGCCATAAAAAAATCATTTATCTTATTTTTTTAATTAAAAAACTACACAAGAGCAGATTGTGTAAGACTATTATGAATGTTTTACGATTATTTATCGTAGTAAAGCTTAAAAAGAATGATTTTACCTGCAAATTGAGCTTAATTTCCATCAGAAACATAATTTAAGGCTAATATTTTAAGACGTTATTCTAGCTGTAATAACTTGTTTTCAAGGTTGCCCAGTAAATAAAATTGCTCAATAATCACACTTAGGACTTATTTTAACACATTTATGTACAACCTAATACAAACATTATCCAGTAAAGTTATCATTTTTTAGAACTTTATACAAATGGCTTATGGTTTTAACTATAAAGTTGTTTAAAGTTCGGTTAAAATTTCACATGTTCAATATCTTTTATTGTAGTAATAGTAATATTTCTTTTCTAAAGCCTAGATATGTTTTCTTATTTCAAGAAATCTTACCAAGTGTAATTATCTTACTGCACTGGCAGATAATTTGACTTTTTGTCTGTATCTTCTTAAATCACGCATTTATTGCGTATATTTATATGGTTATTTTTTTGCAGTGTAGGACTTCTTTCAGATTCGCTCAGCAGGCTCTTCTCAGTACAGTCAGATGTGCGAGACATAATATCATTCTGAAAACCCTTATTCGACTTAGACTTGATGTGATACACATGCTGTGTGCTCATTATGAATAGTTTCAGACACCAAAAACACCACTGAATTCCACGATTCACGCTTAAACAGGACCAAACGCCAATCTTTTACACCAGGCACAGATACAATCCACCTGTTTATTCCTAATGCTTTTTTGGGACTGATGACAGATTGATAAATTTAGTTGATAATAAATATCTAGTCTTTATTCCCCTTCACCAGTGTGGCGCTCCCACATGGGAGTTGCACGAGGGAATTAAAGGTCATCGCGCTCAGGGGATTGATGGATCAGACTCGTCTCAAAGCAAACAAGACCCCTGGCCAGTGTAAAGGTACTGCAATTACAGGAGACGTAAATTCACTGGAATGTCGTATGAATTGCCATTTTTCAGCGAAGCAGAGGGATGTAAATCTTTGGCTTTGGTCTCATTGAGTAGGGTCAGTGTGTGTGTGTGTGTGTGTGTGTGTGTGTGTGTGTGAGGTGGAAGTAAAACAGAAAACATTGAAAAACCCAGTGTGGACAGGAGATTTTGATCATAATCCTCAAGCTTTGCCTATAGTTGACTGATAGTCGAATCATGTGTGTGTGTGTGTGTGTGTGTGTGTGTGTGTGTGTGTGTTGGGGGTAAGACAACTTTTATTTTTGTTTCACACACCACACAGAAACAACTTTCTAATAAAGCAACCAAAACTGCCTGTCAAGCAATCGATGAAACTGACCATACTGCCAATTTAAAGCTACCAGAACATCACACACAGATATAGAAGAAAATGTATAAAAAACATTTTGGATCAATAAAGCTAAAAAAAAAAATACAAAAAAAAAAGACTAACATGAATAACTGCAGAAAGGCCACACCGCAGACAGGATTTGCATTTCACATGTCGGCAAATGAAATTAAATCGGCTAAATTGCCTGTGCGGCATAAGTACAGCGCAACATCAATGGACCGAAAAACAATCAGAAATTCCATTAGAACAAAACAAACCTTCACAGAATTTCACAGATATTGTCTGTCTCGGTCACGGATCATGAAGAGTGAAAGTTAAATCTGTTGTAGGGGTGGTTGTATTTATACATGTGTATTAAAAATATTTAATAAAAGCTTCTTTCTTTTCACATTTTAATTGACACTATTATCTTGTACATTAAATTATTTCGAGAAAACCAGTAGTTCTATGTGAAATCAGACATTGAGCACCCCCGTATCACCAAAATGGAACGATCCTTGTTTTATAACACCTCTGCGAAAATTCGATTGGGAGACTGGGAGTCGAATCAGACTCTTAAAGAAGCATCGAATCTTCGACTATTCTGGGGCACCCCTTATTCCTTTATATGTATACTTAATTATATGGTTAAATATTGAACAACTATCAATAGGTACAACTAGTGGATGATGTACATCATCCCTGTAGCTGAGGAAAAAAAATTTCTCCCTTTCTAACATATGACTCCGGTAAAACTTTGATACTGTTACGAGTAGAAATGTAGAAGTTCTCACTTTAAAATGGACTAAAGTATGGAAAGTGAAAGCAGTGATGAATGAGAAGTCAATGTGAATAATGAGTGCAGGTCAGTGGTCTATTCTCCTGCACATCAGACCTTTCGAAGGAGATAGTTTTCCGGCACACAGTGAAAGAAACTCTACTCCACGCACACACTCTCAGCAGAAGCGTGCAGTTACGCTTGTGCTTTCACCACAGCTTTCCATTTAATGCTGTTTATGGATTCATTTCACAGCAGAAGGAACAAACTTTACTTCACTCATGTTCTTCACTAAATGGGCACGTTTGTGGACACCTGATCAAAATATTATGTGCTTTTTGGACATTTGTCTCCACATTTCGTTTTTTTATAATAATCTCCATTCTTCAGAGCCGTCTAGCAGGAGATCTTCCACTCTAAACCATGTAAACCATATCTTCATGGCGCTCACTTTGTGCACAGGGGCATTGTCATGCTGGATCAGATTCGGGTCTCATAATTTAAGTGAAGGGAAAATTTCATGCTACCACATCCAAAGAATCTAAAGAACCACATATTGTTGGGAAAGTCTGGTGTTCCAATATTTTTTTTAAATATCTGTACTTTGAGAGTATTTATATTTTTGGGAGACTTTTACTAATACGCTATATTTTAATGTGTTATATCTATGCTAAATGCACCCCAGCCATCCTCACCTCACCTCACCTACATCAGTGCCTGGCTTTACCAATACTTTTGTGTGTGAATGAGCTGAAATCTCCACAAACACACTCTAAAATCTAGTGGAACATCTACCCAGAAGAGCGGAGGTTATTATAAGAGCAAATGGGGATAATGTTTTCACAAAAAAACACATCTTATGGTCAGGTGTACACAACATTTTGTTCATATAGTGTAAGTAATATGTTACTTTAAACTCCATGACATTTCAGAAAACATTGATACACCTGCTGCATTTGTAGCGATTGGCCAGACAGAGGGACCGAGCTGGGAAGGATGTGCTGCAAGTTAGAGCAATAAAGGATGGAGATGGGAATGTGTTGACTAGTGAGGAGAGTGTGTTGAGAAGGTGGAGGGAGTATTTTGAGTTTATGAATGAGGAAAATGAGAGAGAGAGAAGGTTGGATGGTGTGGAGATGGTGAAGCAGGAAGTAGGATTAGTAATGAGGAAGTGAGAGCAGCGATTAAAAGGATGAAGAGTGGAAAGTCGGTTGGACCAGATGACATACCGGTAGAAGCATGGAGATGTTTAGGAGAGATGCAGTGAAGTTTTTGACCAGATTGTTTAACAAGATTCTGGAAGGTGAGAAGATGCCTGAGGAATGGAGAAGGAGTGTGCTGGTACCGATCTTTAAGAACAAGGGAGATGTGCAGACCTGCAGTAACTACAGGGGAATAAAGTTGATCAGTCACACCATGAAGTTATGGGAAAGAGTAGTGGAAGCCAGGCTGAGAGAAGAAGTGACCATCTGTGAGCAACAGTATGGTTTCATGCCGAGGAAGAGCACCACAGATGCCTTATTTGCTTTGAGAATGTTGATGGAGAAGTATAGAGAAGGTCAGAAGAGGTTGCATTGTCTGTGTGTGTGTGTGTGTGTGTGTGTGTGTGTGTGTGTGTGTGGATTTAGAGAAAGCGTATGACAGGGTGGAGAGAGGAGTTGTGGTATTGTATGAGGAAGTCATGTGTGTCCAAGAAGTGACAAATTACAGTGCAAAGTAATGGAGAGTGTGTTAGAGAAGTGAAGAAAAGAGTGCAGGCAGGGTGGAGTGGGTGGAGAAAAGTGATATCAGGAGTGATTTGTGATAGTAGGGTATCTGCAAGAGTGAAAGGGAAAGTTTACAGGACTGTGGTGAGACCTGTGATGATGTATGGCTTAGAGACAGTGGTATTGAGTAAAAGACAGGAGGTGGAGCTGGAGGTAGCAGAGCTGAAGATGTTGAGTTTTTCTTTGGGAGTGACGACGATGGACAGGATTAGAAAAGAGTTTATTAGAGGGACTGAACATGTAGGACATTTTGGGGACAAAGTAAACAAGGCCGATTGAGATGGTTTGGACATGTGCAGAGGAGGGACATGGGGTATATCGGTAGGAGAATATGACACTGATGGAGTCACCAGGAAGGAGGAAAAGAGGAAGACCAAGGAGGAGGTTTATGGATATGGTGAGAGAAGACATGCAGGTAGCTGGTTTGAAAGAGGCAGATGTAGAGGACAGGGGGGAATGGAGACAAATGATCCACTGTGGCGACCCCTAATGGAAGCAGCTAAAAGAAGAAGAAGGTATACTTGCTTGTTCATGTAATTATCCAATCAGGGAATCATAGTCATTGACGCAAAGCATAACATAGAGGTTAACGCAGAGGTTAAGTTAAAATTAAATTAAAACATTAAGTAAACATTTTTAGATTTGGTATGTTTTACTATCTTCTTTGGTCATTAAAAAAATATATATTTTTGCAAAAAAAACAAACAAACTAAAAATACAGTAAGCCACACGTTTGCAAGTAGAAACGCATGTTTGATAAGAGGTCAGAGGAGTTTGTCTAGACAGGTTTGCCACAGTGACAGGGAGGCCACAGTAGCTTGAATAACCACTCTACATCCACGATGAGCAGAAAAGCACATCAAAATGCAAAACATGAAAAAGGAGGGTGAGCTACAGCAGCAAAAGACCACGCTGGGTTCTGTGTCTGTCAGGAATCTGAGGCTGCAGTGGGAACAGTGTAATCAAAACTAGGCAGCTGAACATTGGTTTATTTCCAGAAAATCATAGGAGATTAGAGGTTTCTGAAATACTCAGACGAGTCTGTCTGGCACCAACACTGAGCTCAGAGTTTGCCCCTAATCTGAAGGATGATGTGAAAATTAACTGGAGTTCGACAGTGAAGCTCTCAGAAAAGCCAACTGGGGAGTAATTCATCACAATATTGATGTTTTGTCATCCAGTGATAAATACTATAATCTCAAAACAACTTACATCAACTCTATTCCAAACCATATATTAAAACTAAAATAAAACCTTAACAGTACTGTGAAAATACATGTGGAAACAGCCAATTAAGATAAAAGAGTTGCTGAATTGCTAATGCAGTATGGTTAAATATTGGCCTGCGCTATTTTTTGAACAAACCCATGATGTACAGTAATTTGTCAATTTCCCACAAAATACATAACTGCCAGATAATAATAATAATAAAAAAAGATATATTTCAATCCTCATTTTGGTTATAAAGCCCTCATCTCACTTCTCCTGTCATTACTTTGGCAGAAGGGCATTTAAAACCCGCCAATCCCATTAAAAATGTTTATACTCGCTGAAATAACTATGAAAGAAAGAAAAAACTGAATGTAAGAGAAAGGAGATGAAGACAAAGATGAGAGTGGATTGGGGTGACTTTCTTCAAGCTTTGTGGAAATCCACAGCTAATGGATCCCGTCACAGAACGAGGCAGGTCATCCGAGGTAGAAATGCACTCAAAGTGCTGTTTTGCTGGATCGGAGATGAGTCGAGTCAGCATCTAACATCCCTGCCCTATACACAAGGTTATCTGCTGCATCAGTCTTTCAGTAAGCTTGTGAGAACACGCAGGAGCAGAGGAACATGACGCCAGCGTTTACCAACAATGCTGAAGTAAGTAAGGTTAAGACTGTGTATGCTGACAAAACAGCATCGAAGAAAACGATCCCATCCCATCCTAATAAAGTTGAATGGTGCAAAATGACTGATTAGAAATTAACCTAATTCTGTTGTGCCGCACTGAAACGCAAACATTGTCCAATCACTGGTATAAATCAGACATGGGGGACATGGGTCGCTGAAAAATTTAGGTTTTGAAAGAGATTATTGATGTTTGATTGAGAATATTGGACAATAATGGTGTTTGAGTATTGAATATTACAGAATACTAGTGTTTGATGGGTTTTGTTGAAGAATACTAGTGTTTACTAGTGTTTCTGTACTGGTATTCTCCAAAATTCTGTACACCAGTACAGAAACACTAGTGTGTACTGTGTTTAATGGGTTTTATTAAAGAATACCAGTGTTTGATGGAGAATATTGGAGAAGGGGTCGCTACAGCGGATCCTCCGCATGTTTGATTTGGCACATGTTTTTACGCTGGATGCCCTTCCTAACGCAACCCTCCCTATTTATCTAGGCTTGGGACCGGCACTAAGAGTGGCTGGGGTTGGTTCCCTGACCGGGGATCGAATCCGGGCCGCAGCGGTGAGAGCGCCGCATCCTAACCACTAGACCACCAATATATATATATATAT
>JAAIIK010000093.1:1352729-1362729 GCA_014706435.1 Silurus glanis
GTGTGTGTGTGTGTGTGTGTGTGTGTGTGTGTGTGTGTGTGTGTGTTGACAGCCGTATAGGATTTGTCAGGCGTGCTGCCGGTGTTTTGGATAAGCGCATGTAGAAGGAATCAGGATGAAGTGTGATATCACCCAGCTCGTGTTTCCAGACAATGTGGAGGTTCTGTGAATAGGATGTTTCCTGTAGCAGCCTGGAGACAGGAAACAGTAACAACGGCATTACGCGATGACAGACAGACGGATGGACCGATTAATACGGATGAATACGATATCCTGAAAACACAGAGATCTCTTTCTCCCATCAGGCTGCTCAGACATACAGTGAATATTTTTAAAAATGTAAAAAAAAAAATTATGCGGTTTTGACATTTGATTCGGCAGTAACAGGTATACCGGGGTGACTCTAGGTTAGCCACGCCCACTTTACATCTATAACACCATTAATAGCAATTAATTTATTTTAATTTAATTTAAACTCTGTTAGTCTTGTATAAGTATTTACCCTCCTCCCCTTGCATCCTTTCACAATTCACAATGTTCCAAATGGGGCGATTATAATGTACAATGTAATATCGATATTGCTATATACGAGCTCACAGCACTCTTTTTCTGCCATTTTGTTTGTGTTGTGACGCATTTGCGATTTGTTTCCCATTTTTTTTAATTAATTAATTTCAAAAGCGACAGGAAGCATCTGTTGAAATTTCACAATTGACACTGTGAGAATTCACTGTTCAGCATTACTTTTATATTCTCATTAAATACTTTTTAAGTTCAACTCTGATTGGAGATAAAAAAAAAAAAACTAATCTGATTGTGCCACGTGGACATTTTTTAGCAAACATATCTGCTTGCATCATCCAAGATTTCCTCAAAACTAAACTGATCCAAGCTCTCTGCACCCACCAGCTTCCTGGACAGACAGACAGACAGACAGACATACAAGCAGACAGACAGACAGACAGACAGACAGACAGCAAACTGAGGTTGGGGAAATTCTGTCAGACCCTTCTCTCAAACCCCAATCCTCAATCTAACCCAGAACTAACCATGGACTTCACCAAAAAAGAAACGATACCTACACACCACAATGTCAGCCATGAACTCCTCTAACATCTCGCAGGTCCTGAATTAGAAGACCTACACTAACTTCACAGTGAGCTATAGAAGTTCCACCTGCCTCCAGAAGCTGCTCATGCAGATCTCCTCACTGTGTCGCATCAATAACAGGATTGGTTCAGACACAAAATCAGACAAAATGAGGCTTCAAAACAATGTAAAGAACTTACTTGTAGACCCCCTGACCCCTTTGTACACTTCCAGGGTCAAGAAGCAGACCAATGAAATAGACCTTTCACACTCTAGCCATGACCTATTCAACTCCTGTCTTTGAAGACAAGAAACTTTACTTCACACCGAAACAACAAGATGCAAAGACAAAACACACACACACACACACACACACACACACACACACACACACGCGCGCGAGATGTGAACAGTTAATGCGCACACTAACCACATCACACTACATCATTCCCCACATCTACTGCTTTGCACATGCAATATTGTATATTAAATTTGTGTTCATGTACCGGCAACAAAAAAAAGCTGATTCTGGTGAGCAAATTGTGTACTAATAAAAACATTTTTATTACTTTACAACACTATTTTTCATTATATTTGATTGTATATATTACCATATCAGTGATAGTGCCTTTCTTCTGAGGTAAATACAGATATTTATCACACAGATTTATAAAATATTTTCCTGGGCTCCGTCTTACAAAACACATCCTTCATAGTGAGTCCTGATAAATAAGCTTGTCGTTTCACATTTAGTCTCCACTATCGGTCATAATAGCCTCCATTCATCTGGGAAGATGTTCCACTAAATTTTAGGAGTGCGCTTGTGGAGATCTGTGTGAGATCCATTCAGCCACAAGGGTGGTAGTAAAGTCAGGTACTGATGCAGGCGATCTGAGGAGGCCTGAGGTGCAGTCAGTGTTCACATTCATCCCAAAGGTGTTCAATAGGATTTGAGCACTATGGCAGGCCACTCAAGATCTTCCACAGACTTCTAACCCATGTGAAGCATATCTTCATGGAGCTGGCTTTGTGCACAGGGGTATTGTCATGCTGGAACAGGTTTAAGTCTCCTAGTTCAAGGGAAAATTTCAGGCTACTGCATCCAAAGACACTCGTATGGGTCAAACTTTGTGTTTGGGTGGAAGAACCATATATGTTTGGGGAGGTGGGAGCTTAGTGGTTGGACTTGGAACCGAAGGTCATGAGTTTAAAGACCCTTAATCCCATAGCAGCTCATCTGTATGAATAAGATAATAAATGTAAGTCGTTCTGGATAAGGGTGTACCAGTACACCAATCAGGCATAACATTATGACCAGCTGCCTAATATTGTGTTGGTCCCCCTTCTGCTGCCAAAACAGTTCTGACCTCTTTCAAGGATTAACAGCATTAAGTTTAGATACTGACCACTGCAGACCAGAAACATCCCACAAAAAGATGCAGTCTAGACGTCAATAGTTTAGACTCAAATCCTTACGCTCACCCATTTTTCCTGCTTCTAACACCTCAACTTTGAGAACAAAATGTTCCCCTGTTGCCTAATAAATCCACCCACTAACAGGTGCCACGATGAAGAGATAATCAGTGATAATCTCTTCACCACTCATAATGTTATGCATAGTCAGTCGGTGTATATGCTGAAATGCTTTAAAAAAATCTTTAGATTTTTTTTTTCTCCAACCTAGAAAAAAAAATGGATTTGATCAGCGGCGCTATCGTTTGAATTAGCTGTCTACGGTGCATTAAAGGAACGGATAAACAAAACGAAACATTTACCATGAAAGCAGCTTATAATTAGCCACGTACACACGCCGCGGCCTTGTCGAGCTCGTACAAAAACACGGCCGAATAAAGTGTTTAACATGCAAATCCATCCGACACAACAGCTACCGCGTTAATGAGAACCCGCGCGAGACGCAAAAACAACGCTGATAAACAAGGTGAACACGTTCGCGCACACGCTAATTTCGGGAGCTCGGTATCTACCGGTGTGGAGCAAAAGTATTGGGACACCTGACCTTTTCGGCCATATGTGGTTCTTCGACCCCAAATAATCACACACAGTTGTATAAAGTTCTTTGGATGCTGTAGCGTGAAAGATTTTCACTCATTTGAACTTGGAGACTCTCTGTTCCACGAAGATATGCTTTACATGGATTGGAGTGGAAGATCTCCTGCTATGGAGCTCTGACTTTATTAAACATTATGAATGTGAACGCTGACTGCACCCCAGGTCTTTTCACCTCAGGCACATCAGTACCTGACTTTACTAACCTAGTGGAACGTCTTTCGTAAAAAAGTGGAGGTTATTCTAACAGCGAATGGGGGCTAAACGTGTAATGGGATGTTCAAAATCTTATAATGGGGTGTCCGCAAACTTTTATCATCACATTTAGCTTTCTGCTAATATTCTAACACTCGAATGTTTGGAGAAGGGCTTCAGGCCACAATTGGATGAATATCCAAAATAGTGTTGAGCTACGCAGCAAAGTTTTGTTCATGGTTACAGATGACACCCACTGTGTCTCCAAACCCACAGAGAAACATACATTAAATAACCAAATGCATTTGTATGACCGATTTCTATCATGTATTAACAAGAACACCAGCATCAGACACTTTTGGATGAAGTGTGACTCCTTGAGTTAAAACGATCATCCAAATGGGGACGGAACTCGTAAAAAACAATCCAGAGCATCGCCCAAAACGCGTCTTGTCCGTCAGCAATCCCCTTAACGCCAATCCTCATCATCATCATAATAATAACCATAATGATAATAACAGTGCAGGATTACGGACACAGAACGCACTCAGGAAGCCATTCAGCAGTATAAATCCCGGTCCTGTGGAGTCTCTTGGCTCGTGTGTGTTGAGTTTAAAAGCCACCGCACCGGCTGGTGTTTAATGTGAAAAAGCTCTCAGGGCAAACGAGAGCCGTAAAAGTGTTTGAAAGAGCGATAAAGTGCCTACCTGCAGTTGGGTGGAGGATCCAGAGTGATCTCAGCCAGCTCCTTCTGGATTCTGTAGGAGAGACAGGAGAGAGGAAGGGAGACAGGGGACAGAAGGAGAGAGGGAGGGGATATGAGAGAGAGGGAAAGAGAGAAAAGAAGGGGGGGGAGAGATTGGTGAGTGAGATCCATGTGTGTGTGTGTGTGTGTGTGTGTGTGTGTGTGTGTGTGTGTGTGTGTGTGTGTGTGTGAGTCACGAGAATTTGAGTGCCCTCTACCAGAGCAGAGTCGACTGCACGCCGTGCTCCAGCTAACATGGCTGCTGCCTCTTTGTTATTGCAGGCCGGAGCCCAATCGGGGGGAAAAAATAAATTCTGGAAAGAACTTCTGACCTGAAAGGCCATGCCCCCTTCATCCCGGGCTCCGCCCCCTGACCGTTCCACTCGCTTTAAGCACAAAAGGTTGGCTTTAAAAGCTTACATACAAATGAGGGACTGAGGGCTATGCAGGGACGGGAACGGAAAGGATGGAAATGGAAGGTGGTGGGAGAATTTGAGTTTTTGACAGGGGACTGTCGGGGAAAGCGTTAGCGGCAGGCTGAGGAGCAGGGCAGGATTTAGCATGTTTGCAGCACGAGAGAGCGCGGTTTACTCGCCCTTTCTTCCCACACATGAAGGGCCTGCAAGCTTTTGGAGACGAGTGTGTGTCTTTCTTTACTTTTATCCCGTCCTCGCTCCATTGAGGAAGAGTGATAGGAAACGGCATTAGAGCTTGGGCAATAGAGCTTATTTACTTTATAATAATAATAATAATAATAATAATAATAATAATAATAACAACGATCCTAATGATAATCATCGATATGAGCTTTAAGAGCACTCAGTCTAGTGAAGGAGAGGAAATTATTTTTACTGGGTTTGACTGGACACAAATGGATTTGGATCGAATCTCTAAAAAAAAAAAATCAAGCCAAAAGTATGTGAGCACCCAAATGCAGTTCTTTCCAAACGGTCGGAAGTCAGAAGCACACAAATGTATATACGGTCTCTGTATGCTCTGTTGTTTTCCCTTCACTGGAACTACGAGACACAGTCGAGCTCCATGAAAGGCATGGAGTGTCTTGGAGTAACAGAACCTGATGTGTCCTGCACGCAACCCTGACTTTCGTAACCATATGAAACAACTTTGTGATGAACCGGAATGCCGACTGAAAACTCCCAAAACTCATTTCAATTCCATTCATTTTTATTTGTATCGCCCATTGTCTCAAAGCAGCTTCACGGAGATAAAGCGGTATTGAAAGAATATATACGTTTGTTCCTTAAACACAGATCAGGCATGACATTATGACATTATAACATTATGAGCGGTGAAGTGAATATCACTGATTATCTCTTCATCATGGCACCTGTTAGTGGGTGGATTTATTAGGCAGCAGTGAACATTTTCTCCTCAAAGTTGATGTTAGAAGCAGGAAAAATGGGCGAGGGTAAGCATTTGAGCGAGTTTGACAAATTGTGACGTCTAGACGACTGGGTCAGAGCAACTCCAAAACTGCAGCTCTTGTGGGATGTTCCTGGTCTGCAGTGGTCAGTATCTATCAAAAGTGCTCCAAAGAAGAAACAGTGGTGAACCACTGGGCACATTATGGACCTATGGAAAGTTCTTCCGCTATAACAAATATACAAAAAAAGGCCAAGCTTCCTGTTTCCTGTGATTGTTTTTTTTTTCCTCCAACGTATTTAAGCATTTTCTTTATTAAAGCTTGACATATCGTCCTTCATCACACACCCACCAAGAACCACAACTACAAGACATGAGAACAGCCTTTCCATTTCAAGTCCGGTTCCTCTCAAGTTTTCTTCCTCACGGCACAAGTTTTTCCTTGCCGCTGTAGAAGCCGGCTCACTCATTAGGCATAAACTTTTAGGCAATAACATAAAAATTTAAATATTATGACCTCTTTATCTCTGCAAAGCTGCTTTGGGACAATGTTCATTGTTAAACGTGATTTACAAATCAAATTGAATTGAATTATTTTCCCCCCAGGCATCATGAGCACTTAAAACTCATACTCAAATGCAATCCATGCAAATACATTCAGGAGCAATATGTATTCATTTTCTATTTATTACTTACTACTCTATATAATAATCGTTTTTTTTTATTTCTTTATATATATATATATATATAGTCAGGTCCATAAATATTGGGACATCAACACAATTCTAACATTTTTGGCTCTATACACCACCACAATGGATTTGAAATGAACGAACAAGTTGTTCTTTAACTGCAGACTGTCAGCTTTAATTTGAGGGCATTTACATCCAAATCAGGTGAACGGTGTAGGAATTACAACAGTTTGCATATGTGCCTCCCACTTGTTAAGGGACCAAAAGTAATGGGCCAATTGGCTTCCCAGCTGTTCCATGGCCAGGTGTGTGTTATTCCCTCATTATACCAATTACAATGAGCAGATAAAAGGTCCAGAGTTCATTTCAAGTGTGCTATTTGCATTTGGAATCTGTTGCTGTCAACTCTCCAAGATGAGATCCAAAGAGCTGTCACTAACAGTGAAGCAAGCCATCATTAGGCTGAAAAAACAAAACAAACCCATCAGAGTGATAGCAAAAACATTAGGCGTGGCCAAAACAACTGTTTGGAACATTCTTAAAAAGAAGGAACGCACCGGTGAGCTCAGCAACACCAAAAGACCCGGAAGACCACGGAAAACAACTGTGGTGGATGACCGAAGAATTCTTTCCCTGGTGAAGAAAACACCCTTCACAACAGTTGGCCAGATCAAGAACACTCTCCAGGAGGTAGGTGTATGTGTGTCAAAGTCAACAATCAAGAGAATCAAATCAAAATCAAATCTAATTTTATTTGTCACATACACATACATACAGAGTACGACATGCAGTGAAATGCTTTATACGACTGACCGGCATGAGGGAATAGGGTGGGGGAAGAAAAAAAAACAAGGGAAAAAGAAGGCAGATAAATAAAACCAATTAACTATGTAAAATATAAAATATATAAAGATAAAGATATATATATATATATATATAGGAAAAAATAGGAGAATTGTATATACAGGGTATGCTTATGATACAGGGTATGCTTATGATACAGTAAACAGTAATCACATAAGGTGGTTGATATGATTGTCTTTAAAGTGAACGTGTGCGGTATGGTGTGGTATAAAGTGCACTGTGCCATGCAAGTCCACAGTTAAAGTGACTGTCTAGGGTTTAAAGTGTTGTAGTGCGAGAAAAAAAGAAAAAGAAAAATATATGCAGAAGTGTGATGATGGAGAGAGAGTGACCAGCTTTTAGATCCAGTTTTTAGATCCTGGGTGTCTCCTGGTTTAAACTCCTAATGGCCTGCGGGAAGAAGCTCCTCCTCATTCTCTCTGTGTTCGCTTTCAGGGAGCGGAAGCGTTTCCCTGAACGCAACAAAGAAAAGAGTCCATTGTTGGGATGGCTGAGGTCCTTCATAATCTTCCTGGCTCTGGTCCGGCACCGTGTGCTGTAGATGTCCTGCAGGTTAGGGAGCTCGGTGTGGATGGTACGTTCAGCTGAACGCACCACCCTCTGGAGGGCTCGCCTGTCCTGCATGGTGCTGTTCCCGAACCAGGAAGTGATGCTACCCGTCAGAACGCTCTCAATGGTGCAGGTGTAGAAGGTCTTTAGCACCTGAGAGGGTAGTTTAAAGTCCCTTAAGCGTCTTAGATGGTACAGACGCTGCCGGGCCTCCTTCACCAGGGTGTTGGTATGACAGGACCAAGACAGGTCCTGTGTGATGTGAACACCTAGGTACCGGAAACTGTCCACTCTCTCCACTGGAGTCCCGCCGATGTTTAGCGGTTGGTATGACCGCTCCTGCTTCGTGCTGAAGTCCACGATCAACTCCTTAGTCTTGCTGACGTTCAGGAGAAGGTTGTTCTCCTGGCACCATCTCTCCAGGTTTTTAACCTCCTGTAGGTAGGCCGTCTCATCGTTGTTGGAGATCAGACCCACCACAACAGTTTCGTCAGCAAACTTGATGATGGTTGTGGAGTTGGAAGTGGCCACACAGTCATATGTGTACAGTGAGTACAGCAGGGGGCTCAGAACACAACCCTGGGGAGCTCCAGTGCTGAGGGTGTGGGTGGATGAGGTGTGTTTTCCCACCCGTACAGCTTGTGGTCTGTCAGTCAGGAAGTTAGAGATCCATTGACACAGCGGCAGGCTGAGTCCCAGGACCTCCAACTTAGAGGTGAGTGTGGAAGGAATTATAGTGTTAAATGCTGAACTGTAGTCAACAAACAGCATCTTTGTATAATTCCCATTTCTTTGGTCCAGGTGGCTGATTGTAGTGTGGAGGAGATGTGAAATGGCGTCCTCAGTAGAGCGATTCTGACGGTACGCAAACTGTAGTGGGTCCAGTGTGTCTGGTAGTGATGCAGTGATGAAGTCTCTGACCAGTCTCTCAAAGCACTTCATCACTACTGAGGTCAAGGCTACAGGGCGGTAGTCGTTAAGGCAGGCGGGCTGGGGTTTCTTCGGGACAGGAACAATGGTGGACTGTTTGAAACATGAGGGGACAACAGACTGTTCCAGTGAGAGGTTGAATATCTCAGTGAACACCGGTGCTAGCTGATCAGCGCAGGCTTTCAGAACCCGACCTGTGATGCCATCTGGTCCTGCTGCCTTCCTGGTATTCACTCTCTTGAATGCCCTCCTCACGTCATGCTCCGAGATGGTGAACGTGTTTACCCCTCCGGCTCTCTCGGCGTGCACGCTGGTTGTGCCGCTAGCGCCGCTAGCGTGGTTAGCTGCAGCCTCGAAACGAGCGTAAAAGGTGTTTCGCTCGTCTGCCAGAGAAGCGTCCGCATTCACCATTTTAGAAGATGGTGTTTTATAGTCCGTTATTGTCCTTAGTCCCTGCCACAGGCTCCTAGAGCCTCCATGTTGGAACTGTGACTCTAGTTTCCTCCCGTAGCGCCGCTTTGCGTCCTTCACCGCTCTGCGAACACTGTAAGACGCAGCCTTGTACTCCTCCATGTCCCCGGTGTCGAGCCCCGTGTTGTAGGCAGCGGAGCGGGATCTCAGAGCGTCGCGGATGGTTTTATCCACCCACGGCTTCTGTTTGGGAAACGTTCTGATAGTGTTTTTTTGCACCTTATAGTGTTTTTTTGCATCGAAGACTCACCAGTGTGAATACAGAGGGTTCACCACAAGATGTAAACCATTGGTGAGCCTCAAATACAGGAAGGCCAGATTAGAGCTTGCCAAACAACATCTAAAAAAGCCTCCACAGTTCTGGAACAACATCCTATGGACAGATGAGACCAAGATCAACTTGTACCAGAGTGATGGGAAGAGAAGAGTATGGAGAAGGAAAGGAACTGCTCATGATCCTAAGCATACCACCTCATCAGTGAAGCATGGTGGTGGTAGTGTCATGGTGTGGGCATGTATGGCTGCCAATGGAACTGGTTCTCTTGTATTTATTGATGATGTGACTGCTGACAAAAGCAGCAGAATGAATTCTGAAGTGTTTCGGGCAATATTATCTGCTCATATTCAGCCAAATGCTTCAGAACTCATTGGACGGCGCTTCACAGTGCAGATGGACAATGACCCAAAGCATACTGCAAAAGCAACCAAAGAGTTTTTTAAGGGAAAAAAGTGGAATGTTATGCAATGGCCAAGTCAATCACCTGACCTGAATCCGATTGAGCATGCATTTCACTTGCTGAAGACAAAACTGAAGGGAAAATGCCCCAAGAACAAGCAGGAACAGAAGACAGTTGCAGTAGAGGCCTGGCAGAGCATCACCAGGGATGAAACCCAGCCACGCTGACAGTCTGCAGTTAAAGCACAACTTGTTCGTTTCATTTCAAATCCATTGTGGTGGTGTATAGAGCCAAATATGTTAGAATTGTGTCGATGTCCCAATATTTATGGACCTGAC